>CM062817.1:1300796640-1301091949 GCA_031772625.1 Pinus tabuliformis
ATTTAATCTAAACACAATAAGGAAGGAAAAATCTTATTTATAACTCAACATTTATTTGGTAAAAATACAATTAATATTTATTTACAATATATTAAACAAATAAGAATTTCATTGCAACAATTTACATAAGTAATCAATAAATGGAAAAATACATGTTCCAATAGCTTGGTTGAGATGCTCTGACTTCGTTGGGATGCTCCTCTCGACTACTCGACTGAATTTACCTCTCAACCAACTAGGAATGATTTCCTAGTCCAAGGAATCTCCACAAGTTTGCTTGCCCTCGAGCCAAAGTCCAACCAGTTGTAGTGTGTCCAAGTTAGACCAACACTTTCCCTTCTCTTTCTCAACATTCCTTCCCCAAAACAAAATCCTCCAAAACCAAAACCAAAACCAAGGATTTCCTCTCTCCTCTCATCATCCTTCCCCTTTGACGTCTCTTCCTCCCATCCACCTTAACCACCTATCATTAATGTCATGACTACACCCTCATCCTTTCATTTAGTATCCTTGACTTTTTTACGATATTTTTTTCAATGTAGATTTGAGAAGACATTTTGAGAATAAAATATGGAAATTTAATTTAGAATTAAATTGGAAAAAACCATATCTTCTCCCAAGTAGATTTGAAGAGACACCGTGGGATATAGATATTTAATTTGGAATAAATAGGAGGAGACCATATCCTATCCAAAATTAAATTTGAAAAGACAAGTTGGGAATTAAATAATAACAATAATAAAATTTATATCAGAAAAATAAAATTACAGTTTCACAAATGTAGGTATATACCAATATTTGTTGATAATTATAAGTTAATATTTTCAGGGAAATTAAACACTAATAAAAATTTGCATGATAATATTAAGTAGGGCATTACAATTCCTCATTTGGGTGCTTTCCTTGGTCCTCCCCCTCTCATCTCAAAGGCTAACTCTATGAGCGTTTTCATGTTACAAGCATCACACGCTGCTCTCAAGCAGTTTGGTACATTCGATCAATAGCCAGCTCCTGAGCACCTTGTTGTTGTCATTCCAGCTGAGTCATCTGGATCCACCCCCCATTACCTCCTCCATTTGTGGGTTCCTCTCCTATATTTCCACCAAGAACTGTTCCTCCAGGTCTCAACCATCTAGGAACTATTCCACCGGGACATTACCCTGCAGGCCAAATACCTTTCTTATTTCCCCCTTCAGAAGTGTTTTTTGTCCCAGTCGTGGCTTCATTGGTCCTTCCTAATATCACCTTGGGGATCCCAGTATGGTACATCGATCTCCCTACAAGAATTCTGCCTAGTCAGCGATGACCTTATCATGCTTTGACTCCAATTCAACGGGTCCCTACAACCCTTGCCGCTTATCCAGTTCCATCATAACCTCAGTAGAAACCCACTCTTGTTGTGAAAGCATCCAGACAAGGGGGCAAAGATAAGAGGAAATAACCTAAGGAAAAGGCTCCTCAAGCTCCTTCAGCTGCTAAGGCCCCAAATCCATCACCTTCGTCCGCTTTGTGTAAATTTCTTGGGCACGCCACCAATAATTGTCTCGAGCTTCCTCATCATAAACTTTTGGTCCATGAAACATTCTCTAAGCCAAATATCCCTCAAGTTCATCTTAACTTGCCAGGTCCACCGAAAAAACTCATAATGTTGCGCAGAAATTACCCTTGTTCCCTTTGTGATCATCGTGGTCATTATTCCCAATGTTTCCCTCATCTCGATGAATTTTGTGATTGCCTTGAAGCGCTTCGTGAATACGAGGCCACTCATATTGGAACCCCTACTCTACTCGTAGATTCTGGTACCCCTAGTCAACCAAAACAAGGAGACTCTGGTCCCACCATCATGATCCCTCCCCCCGTTTCCGAGATGACAGACACCACAAACCATATCCTCTACCTTTCTGATGTTTCTGCACGCTCTTCTATCAAACCTATTTTCACAGAATCCCAGGTCTCAACATTCGTATATACTCCACATCGTAGCCCATCGTCTACCATTCATTATGATGCGTGTATGAACATTCGTTCTCAGGTTGATGCACCAGGTAATGTCGCCGCATCATTTAGTCAGTCTTCCTCCCATCTACCCATCTCCCAGTCTGATGAGGACATCATGGAAGCTATGTCTACATGTGATTACCCTTTCACTTCAGTAAGGGTGCATATTTTAGGAGGATTCTGAAGGCCATTTACTTCCTAATTCTCCCAGTGCACTCTACCTCCAGAAATGTCGCTCATAGCACATCCCTTTGATTTACGTGTCTTTATTTCTGCCATGAAGTTAAGTAGATTTCATCATCTCATCCATTGCCTTTTGCACCTTTCAGATGGATCCATCATCCACACCATATATCGGTCACACCGATGGTGCAAGTCGGTTTTCTTTGAATCTAGCCTCAGCCATTTTTACCCCCTTGCATATGTTATTCCTTTCGAACAGCGTGTGCATTGGATCTGCCACCAATAACCCGGCTGAATATGATGCAGTGATAGGTTTGTTAGTCAATTCCCTTTCTCATTGCATCTTTCATCTTCATGTTCGTTGAGATTCCTTGACTCTTGTCATGTAATTGAATGGTGTGTATCATGTGCATAACGAAGTCCTATTTAGAAAATATCCACGAATTAAGCTGGTAGTACTTGAATTTAAAACCATTACTTTCAGTCCTGTTCCTAGATCCCAAAGTAGCAATGTAGATACCATTGAAAATAACATTCTAGATTGGCATTTAACGCATATATACCATAGAAGACAACCATAAACACAACACATGATGAACCATCATCATCATATAAAAATGCATAGTCATATTATGTATCACATAAAACATACAAGTATTTGGAGCCCATAACTCTAAATACATTCAATACGTCCATAGCATACTGGGGGGCAAATAGGCCCTACATCTCCTTTGGAGGATCTCGTGCCAAGTTGGGCCAAGATGCTTGAATCTCTTTTTTGAGCACTCAGGACACAATGGCGCCCCACAAACTACTCCTACTAGGAGACATCATTCCCACCTTTACATACCATATCAGTTCCCTCCATCACATATGCTTGTGGGCAGTATCCCATGCTTGGGGGCATAATGGTTTTCTCCTTGCTATCTTCTCAATTGATTAACATAAATCTCGGCCTAGATCTCACTGGATCTAGGCATGGCCGATTACCCTATGATTGCTTAGATAGTTTATCTTACCGGCCTATCAAGCGAGTGATATGCACATCACATATCATAGACGTTTGATACCATATCTTCTAATATTCTACTCTATACCACATAGTCCCCATGTTTGAATTAGTGTGTGGGGATGATTCTAGACGTCCTCTAGTAGTTCATTCTCGTTTTCCTCTTCCCTTAATTTTTCAACAGGAACCATCGTTCAATGAAGCATTGAGGCCATCTTTAAACAAGTAAGGCCACTTTCCTAAAAGTCACAGATCCCGATTCTGATGGTCAGTTTGTTTGCTACAATTTTGACAAGATTTAAGCCCTTTTCCTCATCTCCAAATTCACCATATTTCACTTAGAAAAACACCCTTTTATAGGAAAACCCATAGTTGTTCTATCACACATTTTGACCAAACCATAGCTCGATTTGACGAACTATCTGCATCATTGGAAAGCTCATATATAGTATTATAATGGGTCTTTCTCAATTTTTGATGATTTGAAACTTCACTAGGAAGCCATTTTTCCAAGAAGGGTCACTTCGTCGCCTCTCAAAATCAAATTTCTTCATATGTGACACGTGTACCTTAGGGACCATCTCCCCTTAATGATTTTTTTCTCACATGTTGATTTTTGTCATGAGTAACCATAATTTACTCATGCCTTCATCGTCTCCACCGAGCCTATTCTGTGTGGCAGTGTCATCGAGTCACCGTTGTTCAGAGCATCCGCGATGAGTCACCCTTGCATCCATGGAGTCGGTTTCACATCCCATTATATCAAGTCATAATATTCCATCCATCTTTGCATATCCTTCATCATTTGTTGTTGATTTTGGCCTCTAGTCATGCTATCCCCATCCCCTCCGGAGTTGAGTCAGTCGCTGTTAGGTCAACGATGCACTTTATGCTCTGACAAGGGAGGTCACATGTTTGTCCGATAGTCCCACATTTTCCATTATCCCTAGTGGCAGTCCATCAATCACATTACTATTTTCCTCGCACCTTAGATGAGAATCTTCATTGCCTCATCTATCGCAAGCCCTATTATGTCGACATCAGCTTATTCATTCCAGAAAAATGGTCTAGAGGGCGGTGTATCTTGGTTCGATCTTCCATTTTTGTTCGGCGCCTAGGATCGAGTAGAGGGACTCATTATTTCCCTTTCGCTTGGTCATTTCATATTCGTGATTCATTAACTTGATGGTTTAATAATGCAGGAGATTGTACCAGTGATTCTCGGGTGTGTGTGAAATGTTTCAGACCTCATGAGGGGGTGTCCCTTTAGGTAGCCCCCCACATTCCCGATTGCATTCCTATTATTCTACAACCTCATATGCAGTTCTGCAAATTTGATGGGTTCGGTTCCTACTGATCACAATGTTCATAGCATGCATGTCTCCTTCAAATGATCCATTGAGTTTTGCAGATCCCTTCCCTATTCAGCAGGGCTTCTTTGGTTGTTTTACCCTCTGTCCCACCCATTTTTTGAGGGAAGAGCCATTATACTGAACCTAGATATTATTGTATTTAGTCCTGGTTCATGTTTTTCGAGGTGCATTATGTATATGGGACACATTGTATTATTTTCTGGATCTGTTATGCCAACATGCCATGTACCATTCAACATGTACTTCATCGCCCAATTTTATAATTTTGGGCACACATTTATTTTTGTACTAAATTATCTCGGCGGGTATGGGTATGCATCCCCCCCCCCATTAAGGTTCGGTACCACAACATAAAACGAGACATGCATTAGTCTCTCCCCCTCTGTTCTTACCCTCTTTCACTTTAGCTTTATTGGTCTCTCTCTCTCTCTCTCTCTCTCTCTCTCTCTCTCTCTGTTGTCTAGTGATTGTGTCTTTACAACGTAATTCGGTCATACATTTTTCTCCTAACACTCGTACATTGGGGGGCAATCTGTTATCACCAAAAAATTGATCATCTAACGTAATTTACTAGATGGATCAAAGTACACCATGTAAAACCAATTTTACCATAGTAAAATTTCTTTCACTCTAAGAAATTAGTTAATAAACCACCTTTGTTAAGTCATTTATAGTTAAATGCATGAAAATAATTAAACAAATCAATATTTATTTGATTTTCTTCTATGAATAATTAATTAAACATTGTTCAATTATTATTCCTTGTCATATTTGACCCAATTATGAAAAATAAACAGATAAATCATTAATTATCTTATTTTTCTCTAAGAATAATTAATTATTATTATTTGTCAAATTTCACTAAATCCCTTAGGAATAATTAAATAAATCATTATTTGTCTATTATTCCTTATCTAATTTCTTGAGATGATAAATAAATCATTTATTTATATATTTATTTATTATTTCTAAATAAAAGTGTAAATCATTTTTCCATCCTAAACAAATATAATAAAATATTCTAAGTGGTTATTCCAAGAATAGGGTTAATAATATTTTATTATTGCTCATTATTCGAGGATAACTCAATATTTTGTTATAAGTAGAAGGGTTTTCCATTCATTATTCACTTTTGATTATTTTCATTGTTGCACTCACTGTTGTAACTCTGATTATTTTCATTTTTGCGCACCATATTTTTGTTAGGTTTACACATTATATAAGAGAGAGACTTTACACAAGATGAAGACATTTGAGGATAGCCAAGAACCCATCCCATAGAGGGCATCTGGTAAGATTTATTTGTTCCCTTCACAGGTGTTATAATAAAAAATATTCTTTGTATATCTAGTTTCCATTGGATAATTAGAGTTATTACAATTCTTTTTTACTATTTAACTATGATTGTAGCATAGATCAGAATTTTGGCAGGTTTTGTTTCTATCAATTGTTGCAGATCTACAATGTTTCGCATCCATTTATATTGTTGAGATTGTTTGTCATCCATAATCTTAAGTGGGTTATTTTCCTACATATTTGAGAGGAAAACACTACAACACTCCCTTTCCTCTGCAACCTTGACATGTGGTGATCCTTCCAACAAATGGACTGCTCGAATGTCTACAGTAAGCACGATTATCGAAGGTACCATGCTCGTTTTCTTCGCGCTTGACTGAACCATGCTTGCTTGTATCATGGTCGTATGAACCTACAATTCTTTAAGGCCCTACTGGACCTCTGTCAATATTTCCCTGTATTGATCTAGATTTTCCCCCACATCTCTTTCATCGTCGGGTGGACAATGTCTCCAATTTCATCAAAGTCCCCCTCAGTGATGAATAAAGCTTCGACGCTGGTGGATTTATCTAAATTTTGCATCCTCTATGCACTATCAACACTCTGCTTCTTCCTCTTCTTTATTATAAATGTGGAGTCAATGTCCTTTGTGTCCACATCAAGGTCTCCACCATCCTATTCCCCTCAACAGTCTCCTGGTCAACTGCTGGCTTAGTTGTTTTTTCCTCGAGATCAACTGTGACTGTCAGAGCCACCTTCTCAGGATCTTTCTTGGCCATTGATTTTTAGCTTGCACACTTGTTGCTACCTTTTCTATCACCTTTACCATTTTTGGGGTAACCTTGCTACTCTTCCACTTACTAATCACTGCCAAGATGTTGTCTTCAAACACTAAGTATGGAAATTCATGCCATTTCTTCTCCAAATCTTTCTTGCCGCAGATAGAGAAACTGTGAAAGTCCATTTTAAAATCAACAATTTCACCAAACTCTTGAAATAATGCAGGTGACAACCATGGACTTTGGTTGATGATTATGTGCATGTCCATTTGGAGGGAATTTAGTGGTTTGGATTTGAGAATGGCTATAAATATGGCATCCCACTCCACATTTGGAAACTTTGTTTGTTAAGAGGTCACTGTGAGATTTTGCGCCAGTGTGAGTTGAGCATTCTACTGCATGCCAAATTGGAGTTGGAAGAATCTTGAGAAGGATTTTTTGAGTCGAGGGCTAGAATCCATTATGACTTCCTCCGAGGCAACACATACTACTACACCTAGATCGCCAAAATCTATGCCTACTACTGGAGCCTCAGCGGCCAAGAAGCATAAGAAGCCCCAAAGGACCCTGATTAGACAATCACCAAGGAAACTCCCCACAAAAATATGGAGTAAGGAGAAAATGGATCCCCAAGAAATGGATGAGGAAGAATTAGCTAGAAAATTTATGGACACTAGCACAAACAAGGTGGAACCAATCTCGAGGTTGCCACTCTATATTCCACCGAGGAAACCAACTGCGAAGGTAATGAAGGACCTAGATTCTATTAAATACAAGGTATTTATAGCCCTGTTGCCAAAGGAAGTGCCATGCATGGAGGACTAGGATTTGAATGATCACAACAAGTATCTCAAATTTGAGCCTAGCAAGTACCTCCAATCTGTATATTACGAAGAAGCTAGAGTGACAAGGGTTGAACCAATGAAATGGGTATCCAGGATTCAACACGCTCGGTTGTTGAACATGCTTTATGTTCCACATGTTGGGTGCAGCAACATAAACACAATCTGTTTGTGCCATCTACTGGCATTAGTACATAATGGGAATCTATGGCTTAGATAGCCAATTGCAATTGAAGATATGTTAATCCAAAGGATTACTATGCTGCCTTATGAAGGAGTGAACCCCAATTAGATGTTTGTTGGGAAATCCCAGGAGAAAGAGCTAGCTGACTGTTGGTGCCCATTTTTGTCCCTAAATTTTCTTCTTTTCACCCCTATTTCCACTATCTTTTGTTTGAGAAAGTACTCATTCCACCTACCCTATGACCTACATCACTACCTAAAACTTGCTCATATATGACCATAGGTAAATGCATCTAACTGGAATTGTTTTTCTATTTATGATTAAGTTTAAGTGGATTTTGAGCCATATTCTTAATATGCTAACTATCTATTTATGGGTTTAGCTGTGAAGATTACTGGTAGGCTTGGCAGGTCAACATAGGGATGGAAAGGATGCCTTTTCATCAGCATCATTCTCATTTTCATACTCAAAAGTTGGTCCTTGACTTGTAATCAAGACGGTAGTGGCCAGGCGGACTCCTTCCACATTCCTTTTTGACTTCTTGAAGATTGATGTACACAGCTCAAGGAGATTTTGTTATGCCGAGCTCGATGCCTCCAAAGTTGAATATATACCAAATCAGAATAGAAGAAGATTAGTCTAATGTTAGCAGTCAGTTATCTTGAAGGGAAATAGTTCATTCCAAACAAGGGAAAGACGATTTGAAGCAATTCAAAGATGCTCAAATTAGTTCTAGTTTGCCGAAGATTTCCATAGTTATATATGCTGTTAATTTTACATTTAATCAATTGCCTTTAAAGGTCGATGTAGTAGAACACAATGCTAGTCATTTGCAAGATACAATGATCTATGTAATTTGGTTTTCAAGACTATGTTCTGAAGTTATATACATATGGCTATTTCCAAGTTATGAACCGGAGCAATTTCCATCATGGTTGATTGTGATTCATGTTTTTAATGCTTTAATTCTCTCTTTTACTGCAATAAGTTAGCTTACTCCAGGTGTGGGAGGGCCCACCACCTCTGGAAACAAGATTAATTAATAAGTAGGATAGTTAGGTGTGCGATTTCATAGTATAAGCTTTCGTTGAGTTACAGTTGCATAAATTTCTTGTATGATTTCGTAATATGCGTGGTTCGATTTTCTTGCATTTAGCTATCGCTGCATGATTAATCGAACGATTGAAGGATCGTTTTATTGAGTTTGCATATTTCTAATTCATTCCATAATCTGTACTCATGTTTTAATACAGAGTCACACTTTGTTCCTTTTATTAGATCCTAGCATATTCACATTTGCAATTGGAGCATTCACGATATAGGATCATAAACAATTTCTGAGTTTATATGGAACGCTTTTTGTACGCTTATGTATAAACTATAATGTATGGCATGGGTTTGAACATGGTTTTCCTCTTGTGAATTCGAGTGAATGATTTATGGTTTGAAGGGTATTTACTGCAGCTGCAAACGAATTCATGCTTGGTAGTAATAAGCATTGTATTCTTTGTTTTCGCAATTTTAATTGTGTGATTTATTTCAAGAATTGATTGTTTAGTTCAAATTGTGTGACTGATTTCAAGCATTATGATTTAATTCAAGTTGTGTGATTTAATTCAGAGCATTTCTAGTATCATTTGATTCAAGTTATAAAGTAGCATCGATTTGAGTCATTTAGATATCACAAGATAATTTAGTTTTATTTCAACCTGAAAGGATAAGTTTTATTTCCATTACAAGTACAGTAGCATAGAGATTGATTTCATAACAATGTGACAGCAATTCAATTTCATTTATAAACTCAGATAATTTAGTTGAGATTTTGTTTTCCTTTAAGCATCAATAAATCAATTTAAAAAGAATATTTTTGTAGTAGCTTAAGTGTGGTTTGAATGCATTTTATTTCTGAGCAAGAATAGCCTAGTTAGAACAGAATGAGGATGACAATTTAGGATTTTATTTTAGTTTTCTTTTCAAGTTGTAGCATTACATTTATATTTCTCAAAGATTAGGTTTTTCTAAAGATAGATGATTGATTGACTCTTCTTTTTGAATAGTTAGAGTTTGAATTTCCTGCTTTGAAAAGTGAAGAGGTTTAAGAATTATGCTTAGATTGAATTTCATTGAGACTTTTGTTTGAGTAGGTTTGTCTTTTCGTTCCCAATTTGATGGCATAAATTTAGAGTAGGAAACAGAGTTTTATAAGGTCTGATGTATTGAGTTAAATTGATTCCCTTTGTATTGCTTCTGTTAAAGTGAAGAATTATTTTTATGTGAGCGAGATGAGTGCTATTTTATTCAATTGATAGAAGAGTGCTTTTATTATTTTGTACCTAACAATCATTATTAAGGAAAATTACATACTTTGAACTTAACTTTGAGCCAAAAACACAATAAAACTCATGTACGAGTCCTGGTTGACAATTAAATATTAGGAGGTTTAATTTCTAATTAAAACTCTCAACATTTTAGGCATCGTTGCGGGGGAGTTGTATTTTGGTTCACGTAAGATTATTATTACAGAGTTTCAAGGGTATTGCAGGGTAGTAAGAGGGCGGAGAGAGTACTGTAAGAAGTGAGTGAAGAGACATGCATACATTATAGTGGGTTTCCTCCAAAGTCTGATCGTTTTCTCTTATCTTTGAACTTTTATTCCCTTTCCTTTATGAGTAGAAGTAGAAGTAGGCCTAGAGATAGTAAAGGCAGATTTATTTCTAGCTCAAAATTTCCTGCAAATTTTGGTCCAAAAACCACACCAATCACTAATCCTATTAATCGATATGAAGGAATAAAGCAAGAATAAGGAAGTGTTGATAGAAAAGTGGCTTCAGAGAGGGAGATTCTGAATCAAGATGAGGAAACAGTTGGACACATTATTTTTAGGAGTACAGAAGGAATTGCATTGGAAGAACCAGTCGACCTGCAAGACCACATGGATCTAGAATCAAATAACATCAAGGAACAACTTTTTGTACCTCTTGTTGACTAGGTGATCATCAATAGACCTCTTCAAGAACTTGTAGTAGACATGTCCAACCAGGGAGGAGAGAACAGAAGCAATGAGGAATGTGAGGGGGGAGGAGAAGGGCCACGTTGTAACATATTCAGATGAAACAATGATGAACGTCAAGGGGAAGTAGAAGGCCAACATCATAACCTACTCGAAGGGAACCATGATGGATCGAGGGGAGGACTGGAAGAAGAAGAATAAGAAGAAACCCCCCTTCGTATTTCCTATTCTTGATGTAACCAGGAATATCACTATGAAAAACATACCAATGGCATCTCTTTCGCTCTTCTATGGTAAGTCCTTTGAGGACCCAAATGCCTTCTTGTTTGAATTTGGAATTTTATGTAGGATTTATAATTATTATGAGGATGCACATAAGATTAAGCTATTCCCAACCACCCTGAAAGATGTAGCCCTTAGATGGCTTATGAGCCTAGGTGAACACACCATTTACTCCTGTGATGATATGAAATCCATCTTTCTTAAGAAATACCAAGACTTCTGCAAAGGTATGGATGTGAACAATATTCTTAGCATGCAACAATTGGAAGATGAGAACTTAGAATAATATCTTGAACGTTTCTTTTATAATTTCCATAAATCCCGAGGGGCACATGTAAATGAGAAGACTATCAGAACTGTGTTTTTAAAGGGGCTAAGGGATGAATGTGTCAAAACCTTAAATAGTCTAAGTGGTGGGGATGATTATAAAAATCCTTTTTTCTGAAGTAATTTAACTATGTCGCACTTACTCACGAAGTCAGGCTAAAGTAGGCAAGAAGCTTCGTGACAATTCCTAAGATTATATGCCAAGAAATCAGAAATTTGTACCCAACGTTGTCAGAAAAGTTGAATTAGGAAACTTATTGGAAAAATTCAAAACAAATATCGTAAATGCCATTGGTGACCAGCTTGACATGATAAAACTCAAAAAGAAACAAGAAGTTGAGAGGGTTTCCATGGCAATCTTTTGTCCTAAATGTAGAAGTAAGCACGCTGAGAGGGAGTGTCCCATTAATGTTATTGAATTTTGTGCGATTTGTGCTTTAGAACATGAAATCGATAAGTGTCTATCTCTTCCTGCTTTACAGGCTATCTATAAGGGAAATGTTGAAACAAATGAATTTTCGCAAACAAACAAGAAGCACTCTTGGAGAAGCCCAAATCAAAACATGTTTCAAGATCCTAGTTTTCAAGGCTATGGTCAAAATCAATGTTGGAATTTTCAGCCATCTTACCCTCTGTCGGTTAATCCTCAATCACAGAACACTCCTTGGAATTAGTATTGGAGGGGAAATCCCCATGGGAACACCTTTCAACCCCAAAACCAACCATATCCTCCATACTCAAACATGCCTAGCACATCCTACAATCCGAACATTCAACCTTATCAGTAGGGGTACAACCCAAATCATTATCAACAATCCTTGCTACATCCTCCTCCTTTACACCAGCTTTTACCTGCACCGTCCAACCCATCATCCTCACAAGCACCACCATCATTTAGCCTGCCTCATCCTACTTTTTTGCTGCACAACCCATAGCTAATCCCAACCATAATAAACAGTTTCAGCCTATAAAAAATATGGAACTAAAACCTTTTCCCACCTATATGATCATCATTGTCCCAATAAATAAGATTCAACTACAATCTCGGAAAACATTCAATAAGGAAAAATCAGCTATCATTCTTTAATAAGAGGCCCCTCAAGAAAAAACTAAAAATCACCATCAACAATAAAAACAAACACTAAAAGAAGAACCAAATGAACCTCCTTACCCAGAAAGATTACTTCTCATGAAGGAGGAGATCCCAATCGAATATGATTTAGAATAAGAATTAAGGAATGTTTGTGTTAAAATTCCACTATTACAAGCCATTAGGGATATTCCTATATATAGTAAAATCATTAAGGATATTTGTATTAAGAAACTGGGTAGAAAATGACATAAGAACCAAAACGTGAAAATCATGAGTGAAATGTCCAAGATGATCTCAGATTTACCATTAAAATATAGTGACCCAAGGAATCCATCGAAATCAATGGAGTACTCTTGCCAAACACCCTTGCCGACTTAGGAGAAGCAATTACTGCTATGAATTTTGAAACCGTTCCATCTTTACAATTGCAAGGGATCAAACCTACACCTATTATTTTAGAGTTGGAAGATAAATTCATTATTAAACCCATGGGCACTCTAGAAGACATAGTGGTCACCATTTCTTCCTGGAAGTATCCCATCGATTTCATTATCATTTCTCCTAAAAACTCAAGACACCCTGTATTCTTAGGATGCCCTTGGTTAGCTACTGCTGATGCTATGATAGGGTGCTGAAATGGAGAAATGGTCATTTCCAATGGTTCATATAATCAAACCTTGTCAATTCCCCCCCTGCTCAAATTGATACTGAAATACCCTTATGGTTAGAGAGTCCTTATAGAGATTAAGATTGTATGTTTCCTTTATTATCATTAGAACAATCTAGGGGAATCTAGGAACAATCAAAAGATCATATTTTGTAGCAATTTTTATCCGCTAGTTCTTTTATTGATTGCCCTATTTCTTTTAATGGTTATCAGCATGATTTAAGTAATGAGTTTCAAGAAGCTTGTCATCCAGATATATTTGCCTCATTCATAGCACTATAGGAGAATAATGAACTCACTAGGGAACTGGTTGAAATCAATTAATGAAACATTTTGTATATTGGTACTGAACTAAATGAAGAACATAAGAAGAAATTGTTGAGCATGGTTTAATAACAATATGGAGATTTTTCCTAGGACTATTTGGACATGAGAGGCATACACCCATATACATGCATCCACCACGTCTACACCAATGAGGACATGATACGTATCTGCCATCTGCAGAGACGCATGAACCCAGCCTTGAAAGAAATTTTCAAAGATGAATTGCAAAAGTTATTAGTTGTAGACTATATCTATCCTATTTCAAACAGCAGATGGGTGTCACCTTTTGTGGTGGTTATGAAGAAGAACGGTAAGTGGTGCATATCTGTTAATTATAGGGAGTTAAACAAAGCCACTTTACAATATCACTTTCCGCTACCATTTATTGATCATGTACTTGACACACTCTCTAGTAAGAAGTATTTCTATTTTCTAGATGGGTACAGTGGGTATAACTAGATTCAAATAGCCGAGGAGGACTAAGAGAAGACCACTTTCACTTTCCCTTGGGTTACCTATGCCTATCGAGTTCTTCATTTTTTCCTCTGCAATGCCCCAACTACCTTTCAAGGAGCTGTCCTAGCCATCTTTTCTGACTTGATCCATGAATGTGTAGAAGTCTACATGGACGACTTTAGAGTATATGGAGATGATTTTTCCCAAACCCTGGAAAATCTAGAAAAACTATTGATCTGATGTCAGGAAGCCCAACTAGCCCTTAGCAATAGTAAATTTAAAATGATGCAAACTAAGGGGATAGTCTTGGGCCATCACGATTCATTTGAAGGAATCAAAGTCGATCCAACCAAGATTGAGGTAATCTCGCATATTTCAATTCCTACAAAAAGAGGTAAGAATATTTTTATAACAAGTAGGTTGCTATCTTCGATTTATTGAAAATTTACAAGGATTGCAGCACATTTATTTAAATTATTGACCAAGGACACTGATTTTTTTTGGAATGATGATTGTCAACATGATTTTCAAGTATTAAAAGACAGGTTGTCCACTGCTCCAGTATTGAGGGGACCAAATTGGTCCTTACCATTCCACATTTGCATGGATGCTTCAGATACCGTAATTGGAGTAGTCTTAGGACAAAGGAAAGATCATTATCCTCATGCTAATTATTTTGTTAGCCATAATATTTTCCCTGTTGAACTGAACTATACAGTTACTGAAAAGGAACTGTTAGCAGTTGTTCATGTCATTAGAAAATTTAGACATTACATAACTTGCTATGAGACTTTTGTCCATACTGATCATTCTTCCATTAGATTTTTAATGAAAAAACCTATCACTAATGGTAGGATTACTAGATGGCTGCTACTTATGCAAGAATTTAATATAACTGTGATTGATAGGTCTGGGCGATATAATTTGGCAGCTGCCTTCTTATCCAAAATCAATGTTGTGCAAGGAAATGTATCAACACTAGTACCAGATGATTTCCTGAATGAAGAATTGTTTTCTATATCTACCATTATTCCCTGGTTTGTATATGTTGCTAACTACCTGGTGTCAGGGAAGTTTCCTCAAAATCTGTCTACCAGGGAAAAACATAACATTATACAACATAGTACCAACTACTTCTGGATTAATGGAGACTTGTTCTACACTGGACCTCACTTGATTATGAGGAGATGTGTGCGAGAAAATGAGATATTTGATGTGTTGAAGGCCTGCCATAGTGAGCCTTGTGGGGGGAGCTTTGGAGACAAAAGGATTGCATATAAAGTCCTCCATACTAGGTATTATTGGCCCTCACTCTTCAAATATGCCAAAAATATTTTATCCAGTTGTGACGCTTGTCAGAGGATGGGGAGGCCAGTTCGTTCTGATGAGATGACCCTTCATACATAGATATCCAAAGAACCTTTCGAGAAGTGGGCATTAGATTTTGTGGGACCTATCTCTCCCATGTCAAAGAAAAAAAAGTAAATTTTGGTTTATACTGACTATGTTACAAAGTGGGTGGAAGCTAAGACTTTGTATGCTGCAACTGAAAAGGTAGTAGTGGAATTCCATTTTGATGACATTTTCACTAGATTTGAGTACCCCGAGAGATTGTTACTAACCAAGGCACACAATTCACATCAAAATTGGTCAAGGCTATCACCGAATAATATCAAATCAAACATCATAAATCTACTCCTTACCACCCCATGACAATGGGCAAGTGGAATCCACAAACAAAGTACTAGAATCCATCTTAACCAAGACCATTCAGTTACATCATATGGATTGGGTTGACAAGTTGTTGAAGGCATTATGGGCTTATGACATAACTTGAAGGAATGTGACAGGGCACACCCCATATGAGCTAGTTTATGGTAAACATGTGTTGCTACCTATTGAATTCCAGGTGAAGACATTTTAGACTGCCACTCAACTTGGGATGAATCTTAACAAAGCCCAATAACAAAGGTTAATGCAACTGAATGAGTTTGATGAGATTAGATAGGATGCATTCCATCGAACCATGTTGGTGAAGGATCAAAGAGCTCATTGGCATGATAAGTTTATCAAAAGGAAGATTTTGCATCCAGGAGATTGGGCCTTGCTTTATGACAGTAAGTTCAAAGAGTTCAAAGGTAAATTCTCAACTAGATGGTTAGGACCCTATGAGGTGGATGAATTTTTCGAAAATGACTCAGTCCGCATTAAAACTATTGATGACAATCCTACCTCTTTTGTATTAAACAACCACCGACTCAAGATTTATCACCAACCACTCTCTCGACAACCATTTCTGTGGGATGTAAGAAGAGATCCAGGGATGCAGCTAGTCCATGAAAATGACCAGCCTCTTGCTAGTTCATCTGGTTGGTTTCATATCTTTGGGTGTTTCTCCCCACAGCCCACGTAGAATAAATCATAAATATGTCTTGTGTAGGTTTATTCCTTTAGCCAGACTCGACAAATTAATTATGGAAATGGAGCCTTTCAGAGTCTTATTTGGATTTTTTCACACTCAGAAATTGGAACTCTCGAGTAGTAACTGATCCAAGCTCGTAAAAACTACATGGAACAGTGGTAGCCTAGGGATTCCTTAAGTACAGATTCATTCTTTTCCGGGTTCAAGGAAATCCTTACGGAAAAGAAGCACCTTGGAGTCTTATTTGAGAGGTTCAAACTCTCTAAATATGAATACCTTGAGCAGTGGCTACTTTACGCTTATTAAAACTGTAGAGTAGTAGTAGTTAGGGATCTGCTGAGCATAGAATTATTATTTTATGGGCTTAGTGTTGGGCCATGAATACGACCACTTTGTAACACTTATTTCATCCATTTTTACTCTTCTCTATTATATCATCTATTATAATTTATCATTTAAATCCATTTTATAAATGATTTATGCTCTTATGGATGAATATTATTTATTCTCCTTTATTTCTAATAAATTGATGATTATGCATGATTTTATCAATGATAGTTTTAATAAATCAGTTGTAACATTATTTACCATTTTTAGCCTCCAAGATAATTTCCAAATTGAAGACTTGATCATTAAAAGTGCCAACTCAAAAATTCGCTGGAATAAGAAGTGACGGTTTTGCGGTTGAGATTCTGAGCAAATGAAGCAGAATCTGGAAAATCGGGAACATGGGTTTTGTCCAGAACGGACCCAATTAACTTTAATGAGGAATGGTTTGCCCAAATTCGGCTTGTACTGAGAGAAACGCAGGGTTCTTTGAGCACGATTTTCTTAGATTTGTTGTTGTGGCCGTCCTCCAAATCTCACCTGCAAAGCCAAATTCCTCTTGCTCTTGTTGAAAGCTGGATGAAAATATATCTTCTTGTTTATCAATTGGTTGGAAACAATCTAATTTTGTAATAGAAATCATGTTGTACTTATCTTGATTGTAACTGCTCTCTGATGTCTCTTTATTTAAATCAGAATAGAGATCAGAGAGGGGGTGATTTCAGAGGGATTCGAATGATGGAATTGAGGATGAATTAGAGATTCAGAATTGAGGATGGCAGAGAGAATGGATAATGGCTGAGAGATTGAGAGGTTTCTTGTTGTAATCCACTGTAACTCTGCTTTGATATTTTAATATAAATCTAGTTTCCATTTCATCTTTGATCCTGAAGTAACCCAGCAGCATCCGCTGGCGGCTAAGGGCCCAGCCTCCGATGGAGTAAGCTGCTGCTGTATTATATCTTTATGCTTCATGTGTGGTTTGATTTCTTTCTTTTACTTCGTTCAGTAATCTGATGCACTTTACTGTTTTACATATCATCACTATTAGATATACTTGATTGGATACTATCGTTATCTGCAACAGGAATGCTATGTTATCATTTTAACTTTGTATCGCATTGCTGTTCCTTTTGATAATTGATATAACATTGCTGTTCCTTACAGATTGTCATTCGATTACAGATTAACCGCGCTGTATGTTCCTAAATTGGTACAATTGTATGATGTATTCTTAAATTGTGACTGTTGTTTATTCGGGATTGTTGTTCCGTTACAATTGCTGTTACTTTATAACTGTGATTCATGCATATTGTATCGAAGCTCGGATTACTGTCCCTTTTAATGATAAGTGTGTTGCGTGCTTGATTTGGATTGTTGTACATTCATATTTAGTTGCTGTTCCATTTCTGAATTGTTTTTTCATTTCAACTGCTGGTCTATTTCAAGATTGTTGATTTGTTGTTTCATTTACTTGCCATTTCTTAAGGACAGACTCAGCTGTAGTGAGTGTCAGCTTCTGCTATTTGGCTCCCAGACCTCTGATCTGCTCCCATCAGTTATGAAAGGGATAGGTTATTGCCACCAAACCCTTTGGCTGATGTGCTGTTCTATTTCATTGTTATTTCCTTTACTTGCCATTTCATTTATATTCATCAAGGACGATCTCAGGCTGTAGTGAGCCCCAGCATTTGCTACCTAGCTCCCAGACCTCGGATTTGTTCTCATCAGTTATGAAAAGGATGGGTTATTGCTACCGAACCTTCGACTGATGCAATGCTTGGTGTGATTTAGCCTTTTGAAGTAGTTAAGTTGTAGACATGCACCCATTTACTTTGTTGTTCATTTCTATTGATTAATTGCACTAGTTTTCTTTTAAAGAGTTTTCCTAGTTTACTTTCAATGGCAGCTTTAGTTCAATTTCAATTTCCTTTTGATTGCTTTAAAGCAGGACCGTCAACTGTAGAGAACATTGGTTATTGCTTCCTCGTTCCCAGATTGATTGTCTTGTTACGGTTTGATTTAAATTACATCAATATCTAGAGGAATGAGTTATTGCTACTGTATCCTCAATTGATGTTTGCCGAGTGAATAGTTGGATTTCAGAGCATTTGAGTTTATGTTATTGTTAGATTTCTTCTGCAAGCATTCATTTACTTTTGTAGCTTTTAAGCACTATACTACAAAACATTACTCTTGAGTAAATAGCCGCCTCAGACTGAGTACACTTTTGAAATAAAAAGTCTTCCCTGGGTTGATAATTAATGTGAAGGTAATTAGGAGTTTAAAAGACACCTTTTTATCGCTCCACATTTTGGCACCGTTCCCGGGGAGAGTGTAGCCATTTCTAAAGAGTAGTGGGAATCTGATGAATGCCTGCTAGGGAAGAGTTGGATCTTAAAAACGGAAGGTAAGAACCTGCGTGCGGAGCATGTAAAAGCCCTGCTCCACTGTCCGCTTTCCTAACAGATTTGTTGTTGCTTTGTTGGGTAGAGATAGATGTTTGAATTTTCGTGTGAATGACTAGGAAAAAATAGAAATTTTGAAAAATAAATCACATAATTTCACTCAAGTGGTGATGTAAGCACCACCCATTTCACTAACTAATTGACAGGAACATTGGAAGAAGGAGCTTCGAAGGAACACATGAAGAACATCTTCTGTTATGGTAAGAAATTGCCCAACATTTTTACTTTTGAATTTCCTGCTCAACTAATTCCACACCCTCACCGCAATAAACCAGTACAACATACTTACAGTGTTGAACTGCAAAATTTACCCACCCTTCCCACCCATTCTATCTCACATGCGCCATCAGAGAAAACTTACAATGAGATTCAGAATGTTTCAAATTCAAAAATTGTAGAAGTTATGGAAGAAAATGAACTTACTTCTAGTTTGCATCAACAAACCATTTTAAAAGCTCAAGAACTTCATGATATGATGGATATGGGAAATCAAGAAAATAAAGGATATATTGAAGATTGGTTTCACTCCATCACTTGTTTGCAACATTGCTCCACACTTCAACAATTTTTGACTCCATCTTTTCAAGGGAGGTTGGCTTCTCATACCCTAATTTTTATCAACATGTATTTTTCAAATTTGGGTATGTGCATACTAGAGGCCTTATTTCTAAAATGGTTCTACTGGAAATACTCTTATACATAAACATATTCGATTCTCAAAGAAGAGTAGGATAGTGGAGAAAATAAAATAAGGACATAAATAAATGCATTTTGTTTTTTTTTTGTAAAAATAGTTGTTTTTTTGTTGCAACACGCTATTGAAATCAACACCGGTGATAAATATTTCAATTTATTTGTGTATGTAGACGAATCATAATAGAAATAATAAGTTCTACAAACACTCATTTTCATTTTTTTGAAAAAATGCTTGAATATCATTTTTTTGGCTTGCGGGCTTGATGAACTTTATGGAAAAACAGTCGGGACAGTCATGTTTTGAGGGACCAAAATTAAATATTTTTAAAACCTGTTTCTACCCTAGGTGGCCCTTGATGTCTACTTCCTAACCCAATTTGAACCACTCAATTTGGATTTGAAATGAAAAAGTTAGAAACAAAACATTGACAGGGTGTCTAGTGGGCAGCTCAGGAACAGAGTTGGGACAGTCAGTTTTTGGAGGCATAAATGTTTGAATTTTTAAAACCTGTTACTATGGTAGATTCCCCTATGAATCTAGTTTATAATACAATTGGAATCACTCATTTTTGATATCGTATGGGGAAGTTATGATAAAAATACTGACTGTCTATCGTAAATCAGCACCCTTAAAACTATGTCTTTCCGGCTGTTCCTTACAGTATTTGACCTATCAATTATTCTTTTCTTCAAAACCTGTTTCTATTGGAGATAAAAAAATGAATCTAATTTCATTTCCAATTTGAATCATTTGAATCCGACATCAAACGAAAAAATTATGCTTGAAATATCAACCGTTGGTCTAAGTGGGGTAATCGAAAATGACTCTGTAATGCAGGTTGTTCTAACTAAAATTGACATATCATATCATTGAATTTTTAAAACTTATTTCTATTGGAGATATACCTTTGAATTATCTCTCATTTAGCTCTGGAATCAATCAATTTGGACAAAAAACAAAGAAGTTGTGATTAAAACACTGCTGGTTAGTATGGTCGACCACTGCTCTCCCGCAGGTGACAAATAAATTTTACTTTGTTATTTTCTCCATGGATTTGTTCTACAGAGTAACTACTTGTTAGTTTTTTTGCATAATTCTTGGATTAGGGGAGCCGTGCACCTCTCTTTCTCCATGATTTAATGTTTTATTGCAGGTAGACACTCCTTTTGCAGGTCCTAGGAGAAAAAGAATGTCAATTTATGGACGAGTGATTTTTGAAGGAAATTTTAAATGAAACAAAGGAATTTCATCCAACTTATTACCCAATAGATTCATAATAGAAGATATGAAGAATTGATTTCCATTTGAATATTCATGTCATGTCTTTGTTGCCAAAACATTTTTCGAATAAATCATTTTTTTGACATCACATCATACCTGTTATAACTTAATTTATTTATTTACATACTGTTTTTTGTTGTTTCTTTTCTAATTTTTCTTATATTTTATGTTTTAGGTGTTGCTTCACTCAAAGTATAACTCATGCTCAGCATCAATACAGTGAACAGCGAATTCCTTCTTTGCATGCTTGCATTTTATGCTTGTGCATTTTGCTGTTTCTTTTCTGAAGGGACAGCATTTGTGTGCACTTTTGTTGTTTCTGCTGTTCCTTTTCCAAAGGGACAACATTTTCATTTTTCTGTTCCTTTTCCAAAGGAATAGCACCTTTTGGGTCCACGGTTCATTCTGCTGTTCCTTTTCCATGGTTCATTTTGCCGTTCCTTTTCCATGGTTCATTTTGCCGTTCCTTTTCCACAGTTCATTTTGATGTTCATTTTCCATGGTTCATTTTGTCGTTCCTTTTCCACGGTTCATTTTGCTGTTCCTTTTCCATGGTTCATTTTGCCGTTCCTTTTCCACGGTTCATTTTTGCTGTTCCTTTTCCAAAGGAACGACACTTTCATTTTTGTTGTTCCTTTTCCAAAGGAACAACACTTTTCATTTTTGCTGTTCCTTTTACAAAGGAACGACACTTGCATTTTTGTTGTTCCTTTTCCAAAGGAACGACACTTGTGTTTTTGCTGTTCCTTTTTCAAAGGAACGACACTTTTCATTTTTGCTGTTCCTTTTCCAAAGGAACGGCACTTGCGTTTTCACTGTTCCTTTTCCAAAGGAACGACATTTCCATTTTCACACTTTTTTTTGTGTATTTTTGCTTCTTCTTTTTTTTTTTGTGCATTTCCTTTGTTGTTCCCTACACGGAACACCACTTTTTGAGTGTTTTTGCTGTTCATTCAAAACAGCAACACTTTGGGAATATTTTTGAGAGCAACCATTTCCTTTCTCTTGTAGGATTACTCCTAGTTCATCTCAACCACCTTTTACTGATTCCCTTTCATGGCATGAAGTACACTACTTTTATAAGAACAATAATTATGGATTCTATTGAAGCGAGTTCATATCATTCACGTTATGATCTTTAACAGGACAACTCCTTGATGATAGCTTATTTTCAAAAGGGACACAATTATTTATATATTACTTTACTGCATTGTTTTCTATTGAACATGATATTGATTGATCATCTTAATACCATGCTGGTTCCACCCTTCCTGGTTATAATCTTCTCTGTCTGTAATAAATGAGATTATGGGTATATTTTTTCCATTGACATGTTCAACTTCTTCCACCATCTCAACTCTTAAGGAGTACTGAGCCTCCCTCATTTTATCATAAAAATATAATAACAACAAAATTTTGTTCGTAGATGGAGGATAGAGGGTCTCATTACGAGCCAGCCTACCATGTTCATAAGGTTGTAACAAAGTGACATTCCCATTATGGCCACCACACCAGGGTTATGATCCATTAGATAGCCAAATTATCCTTGGAACAGGAGGTCTCATCACGAGCCGGTCTGATCACTTTTGCTACATCCCAGTGAATGGCACTATGATTATCTAGTTACCATGCCAGCACACTGATCTCTTCTGTAGAACAGCACTGTAACTCTCCATTTATAAATTGAGGATCCTGACTCATATGGGTTAAAAAGTAACCCTGTCGAGGCTATGGACACCTGCTGGCAGCAGCGGCTCTACTTATGGTATTGAAGTTATATCTTATCGTCAATTATTATTATAATACCCTTTTCTTATTTTTTCTTTTTATCAGAGAAGTTATTTCCTTAACTTTTTCCCTGTTTTGAACCTTTATGCATGAGAAATTGTTTTATGATCAATCACATCATTTTCAGCTAGAATACCGTCAGCAAAGCATCTTTTTAGCATATTGTTGTCTTTTTTCGTTTTGCATAAACTATCATCAATCCAAAGCGTCCTATCTCTTATTCATAACTATCTTTACACACTTTGCTCTCAATATAACCATAACTTTCACCGTCCTATCATTGATATGTGTACTCTGCTTCATTTACTGTTGTATTGTTCATTCCCTTGCCTTGTCATCAACACAACACCTTTCATATGCTTTATGGTCATGGGATCCATTTTCCAATTGGAGGGGGGAATGTATGCATTACGAGATTGCATGCGATATGATTACTGCACTTTGCCATTACTTCTTGATTTGACAACGTCTTAGTTTTGCATGTATACATACGTTTTTCTAATTGAAATTTTGCATGCATATTATCTATTGCTATTCAAAGCTAACACTATGGATTCAAGAACATTGTATGCAAAATAGTGCTTTGTTTACAGGAGAACACCAAGTATGGGTAGAATTCTATTCGTAGCATGACCACACTATTGCACTTAACAAAAGAGGCTCGCAAACGTGAACAATTCTTCAGACATGATGTGCTTACCTGGATTCCACCTTTTGCATCATTTTCCGCACCAACTCAGCTTCAACAACTGCCAATCCATATATGTCATTTCACATTTTTCTTTCTGGAGGTAAAACTCGATGTAAAATAGCATAATTTTCTAATTTATTACGAATTTAGGAGAATTTAATGAAAATCCATTTTGAGCATTATTTATCATCCTTCATTCCACATCTTTACCACTTCCCCTTTTTCAGCAGCATATCATTTTCGAGTGTGGGGGAGTGTTCATTTCATTCATTTCTTTCTTATGACCAGGTCATTCATATTCTTTATCATCCATTGCTATTCTTATTCCTTCTCAACACCTCCCTTCTTCCATGTTGTTTTACACCAAGCATAGAATTCAACAAATAGTAGCAACCACCTCTATTTGTTTTCTAGCATCGCATGAGGGCATGCTAATTTTTCAAAGAGGGGGAGGAATTGCTACGCATGATGGATGTTTTCTATTTTCTTTCTCATTTAAGGCATACAATTTCAATGTAGAAATTGATTTCCATAATATTTTTAAAACTATGAACTCAATTCTTGTGATCTCTAGGAAACACAGACATACTATTAAAATACACATACCTAGATAAATTCAAGATAAATTGGTTCATAAAATTTCGGAAATCATGCACTCTCACCTACAGCCATTTTGTTTATATCTCATGATCCGTGCATCAAAACAGTCTGACTTTTGGATCATAAAGGCATTCATATATTATAAATTTACTTGCCAAATTTCAACAAAAGCTGGTTTGTAGTTTTTGAGAAAATGGTTAATGAAGTTTGTTGTTACTTATATCATATTTTTTTGCAACTTCATATATACATATAATTGAATGTCAATGTAAAAATTGTTATGCCTTCATCAAGATTACTAAAAGTGAATATTCATTAATTAAGGAAAAATTCATTTGTTCTATCCATTTCATGAGCTGAGATGAACATATTTTTTATCGCTTGGTTAACACATGGGTTTTTGTCTTTGGGTTGCATGAAGACATGCAATATATTCAGTTTTCGTTGCATGAGGACATGCAACATATTGAGTGTGGGGGTATGTTGGACCATGAATACGACCACTTTGTAACACTTATTTCATCCATTTTTACTCTTCTCTAATATATCATCTATTATAATTTATCATTTAAATCCATTTTATAAATGATTTATGCTCTTATAGATGAATATTATTTATTCTCCTTTATTTCTAATAAATTGATGATTATGCATGATTTTATCAATGATAGTTTTAATAAATCAGTTGTAACATTATTTACCATTTTTAGCCTCCAAGATAATTTCCAGATTGAAGACTTGATCATTAAAAGTGCCAACTCAGAAATTCGCTGGAATAAGAAGTGACGGTTTTGCGGTTGAGATTCTGAGCAAATGAAGCAGAATCTGGAAAATCTGGAACATGGGTTTTGTCCAGAACGGACCCAATTAACTTTAGCAAAGAACGGTTTGCCCAAATTCGGCTTGTACTGAGAGAAACACAGGGTTCTTTGAGCACGATTTTCTCAGATTTGTTGTTGCGGCCGTCCTCCAAATCTCAGCTGCAAAGCCAAATTCGTCTTGCTCTTGTTGAAAGCTGGATGGAAATATATCTTCTTGTTTATCAATTGGTTGGAAACAATCTAATTTTGTAATAGAAATCATGTTGTACTTATCTTGATTGTAACTGCTCTCTGATCTCTCTTTATTTAAATCAGAACAGAGATCAGAGAGGGGGTGATTTCAAAGGGATTCGAATGATGGAATTGAGGATAAATTAGAGATTCAGAATTGAGGATGGCAGAGAGAATGGATAATGGCTGAGAGATTGAGAGATTTCTTGTTGTAATCCACTGTAACTCTGCTTTGATATTTTAATATAAATCTAGTTGCCATTTCATCTTTGATCCTGAAGTAACCCAGCAGCATCCGCTGGCGGCTAAGGGCCCAGCCTCCGGTGGAGTACGCTGCTGCTATATTATATCTTTATGCTTCATGTTTGGTTTGATTTCTTTCTTTTACTCTGTTCAGTAATCTGATGCACTTTACTATTTTACATATCAGCGCTATTAGATATACTTGATTGGATACTATCGTTATCTGCAACAGGAATGCTATGTTATCATTTTAACTTTGTATCGCATTGTTGTTCCTTTTGATAATTGATATAACATTGTTGTTCCTTACAGATTGTCATTCGATTACAGATTAACCGCACTGTATGTTCATAAATTGGTACAACTGTATGATGTATTCTTAAATTGTGACTGTTGTTTATTCGGGATTGTTGTTCCATTACAATTGCTATTACTTTATAACTGTGATTCATGCATATTGTATCGAAGCTCAGATTACTGTCCCTTTTAATGATAAGTGTGTTGCGTGCTTGATTTGGATTGTTGTACATTCATATTTAGTTGCTGTTCCATTTCTGAATTGTTGTTTCATTTCAATTACTGGTCTATTTCAAGATTGCTGATTTGTTGTTTCATTTACTTGCCATTTCTTAAGGACAGACTTAGGCTGTAGTGAGTGTCAGCTTCTGCTATTTGGCTCCCAGACCTCTGATCTGCTCCCATCAGTTATGAAAGAGATAGGTTATTGCCACCAAACCCTTGGCTGATGTGCTGTTCTATTTCATTGTTATTTCCTTTACTTTCCATTTCATTTATATTCATCAAGGACGATCTCAGGCTGTAGTGAGCCCCGACATCTGCTACCTAGCTCCCAGACCTCGGATTTGCTCTCATCAGTTATGAAATGGATGGGTTATTGCTACCGAACCTTCGACTGATGCAATGCTTGGTGTGATTTAGCCTTTTGAAGTAGTTAAGTTGTAGACATGCACCCATTTACTTTGTTGTTCATTTCTATTGATTAATTACACTAGTTTGCTTTTAAAGAGTTTTCCTAGTTTACTTTCAATGGCAGCTTTTGTTCAATTTTGATTTCCTTTTGATTGCTTTAAAGCAGGACTATCAACTGTAGAGAACATTGTTTATTGCTTCCTCGTTCCCAGATTGATTGTCTTGTTCTGGTTTGATTTCAATTGCATCAATCTCTAGAGGAATGAGTTATTGCTACTGTATCCTCAATTGATGTTTACTGAGTGAATAGTTGGATTTCAGAGCATTTGTGTTTATGTTATTGTTAGATTTCTTCTTCAAGCATTCATTTATTTTTGTAGCTTTTAAGCACTATACTACAAAACATTACTCTTGAGTAAATAGCCGCCTCAGACTGAGTACACTCTTGAAATAAAAAGTTGTCCCTGGGTTGATAATTAATGTGAAGGTAATTAGGAGTTTAAAAGACACCTTTTTATCGCTCCACATTTTGGTGCCATTGCCGGGGAGAGTGTAGCCATTTCTAAAGAGTAGTGTGAATTTGATGAGTGTCTTCTAGGGAAGAGTTGGATCTTAAAAACGGAAGGTAAGAACTTGCGTGCGGAGCATGTAAAAGCCCTGCTCCACTGTCCGCTTTCCTAATAGATTTGTTGTTGCTTTGTTGGGTAGAGATAGATGTTTGAATTTTCGTGTGAATGACTAGGAAAATATAGAAATTTCAAAAAATAAATCACATAATTTCACTCAAGTAGTGATGTAAGCACCACCCATTTCACTAACTAATTGACAGGAACATTGGAAGAAGGAGCTTCGAAGGAACACATGAAGAACATCTTCTGTTATGGTAAGAAATTGCCCAACATTTTTACTTTTGAATTTCCTGCTCAACTAATTCCACACCCTCATCACAATAAACCAGTACAACATACTTACAGTGTTGAACTGCAAAATTTACCCACCCTTCCCACCCATTCTATATCACATGCGCAATTAGAGAAAACTTACAATGAGATTCAGAATGTTTCAAATTCAAAAATTGTAGAAGTTATGGAAGAAAATGAACTTACTTCTAGTTTGCATCAACAAACCATTTTAAAAGCTCAAGAACTTCATGATATGATGGATATGGGAAATCAAGAAAATAAAGGATATATTGAAGATTGGTTTCACTCCATCACTTGTTTGCAACATTGCTCCACACTTCAACAATTTTTGACTCCATCTTTTCAAGGGAAGTTGGCTTCTGATACCCTATTTTTTATCAACATGTATTTTTCAAATTTGGGTATGTGCATACTAGAGGCCTTATTTCTAAAATGGTTCCACTGGAAATACTCTTATACATAAACATATTCGATTCTCAAAGAAGAGTAGGATAGTGGAGAAATTAAAATAAAATAAAATAAGGACATAAATAAATGCATTTTGTTTTTTTTGTAAAAATAGTTGTTTTTTTGTTGCAACACGCTATCGAAATCAACATCGGTGATAAATATTTCAATTTATTTGTGTATTTAGACGAATCATAATAGAAATAATAAGTTCTACAAACACTCATTTTCATTTTTTTGAAAAAATGCTTGAATATCATTTTTTTGGCTTGCGGGCTTGATGAACTTTCTGGAAAAACAGTCGGGACAGTGATGTTTTGAGGGACCAAAAGTGAATATTTTTAAAACCTGTTTCTACCCTAGGTGGCCCTTGATGTCTACTTCTTAACCCAATTTGAACCACTCAATTTGGATTTGAAATGAAAAAGTTAGAAACAAAACATTGACAGGGTGTCTAGTGGGCAACTCAAGAACATAGTTGGGACAGTCAGTTTTTGGAGGAATAAATGTTTGAATTTTTAAAACCTGTTACTATGGTAGATTTCCCTATAAATCTAGTTTACAATACAATTGGAATCACTCACTTTTGATATCGTATGGGGAAGTTATGATAAAAATACTGACTGTCTATCGTAAATCAGCACCCTTAAAACTATGTATTTCTGGCTGTTCCTTACAGTATTTGACCTATAAATTCTTATTTTCTTCAAAACCTGTTTCTATTGGAAATAAAAAAATGAATATACTTTCATTTCCAATTTGAATCATTTGAATCCGACATCAAACGAAAAAAGTATGCTTGAAATATCAACCGTTGGTCTAAGTGGGGTAATCGAAAATGACTCTGTAATGTAGGTTGTTCTAACTAAAATGAACATATCATATCATTGAATTTTTAAAACCTATTTCTATTGGAGATATACCTTTGAATTATCTCTCATTTAGCTCTGGAATCAATCAATTTGGACAAAAAACAAAGAAGTTGTGATTAAAACACTGCTAGTTAGTATGGTCGACCACTGCTCTCCCGCAGGTGACAAATGAATTTTACTTTGTTATTTTCTCCATGGATTTGTTCTACAGAGTAACTACTTGTTAGTTTTTTTGCATAATTCTTTGATTAGGGGAGCCATGCACCTCTCTTTCTCGATGATTTAATGTTTTATTGCAGGTAGACACTCGTTTTTTGCAGGTCCTAGGAGAAAAAGAATGTCAATTTATGGACGAGTAATTATTGAAAGAAATTTTAAATGAAACAAAGGAATTTCATCCAACTTATTACCCAACGGATTCATAATAGAAGAAATGAAGAATTGATTTCCATTTGAAAATTCATGTCATGTCTTTGCTGCCAAAACATTTTTCGAATAAATCATTTTTTTGCACACTCCTGAATTACATTCCAAACAGGTGACCTGGGGAAAATCGTCATAACTTTCTCTCTGTGGATCGGATAGAAATTTCATAAGAAGGTGCAGAGAGAGGATGGGTTGTAGTTTCTTGTATACATCTTTTAGATTCAAAGGTCGAAACAGTGACTCGTGGCACGTCGTACAAGTTCGCTCTACTGAACTAGTGTATAATCAAGTCACTGTGGGAGATTTCGCATAACTCTTCCTTGGAGAATCCAATTTGGATCAGACTGGTGGCATTCGAAAGAGAATAAAGAGGGCTACCACAGGTCACAATTTTAGAACCTAAAGATTCGAAAGTATAGAGTTACATTCATTTCAATATCGAGCTCCTAAAATCAAGAAAAAGCAAGATGAGGAAGTTTGATGGCAAGGATCCGGTAAACTGGATACTTCAGATGGAGCAATATTTTGATCTACATGGTGTACCACTGTTACAAAAGATATGTATTGCATCTTCATATTTAGAATCAGATCAATTTTTATGGTATAAAAGGCTTTGTTCTCGTAAACAACTTGTTAGGTGGTCAATTTTCACGGAGGAAATGATAGCACATTATGAGGATACAAAGTGCAACACCTTCTTTAGAGCAACACCACAACAATTGGAAAGAGTAAAAGGTCCTTGTGACATAGTGGAAAGAAAAATTATGGAAACCAGGAAGCCTACCCCTCACAACTATAAAGATGGAAGTGTTGTTTCTCCTAGCCTTCCACAACCTACAAGGGTTACACCACAACAATTAGAAGAAAAAAGAGAAAAAGGGCTTTGTTACAATTGTGATAGCAAATGCACTAAAGGTCATAAGTGTGCTGAGAAGAAATTATTTTACATAGAATATGAGGAGGAGGAAGAAAAGGATCAAGAAACATCAAAAGAAAAAGATATATGCCAAGACCCCACCCCAGAGAAAGAAGAAATGAATCAGACCATATCTTGTAAAGCATTGGCAAGAATTACCACTCCTCAAACTCTTAAGATTGAAGGACATATCAAGAAGAAAAAGGTGCAAGAAGTGAAAGATCACATCGAGAAATAAGAATTGAATCCAACCATATCTTGTAATTATTGGTCGAAATTACCACTCCTCAAACTATCAAGATAGAAGGACATATCAAGAAGAAAAATGTTCAAGAACTGAAAGATCACATCGAGCATCAAGAAATGAATCCAACCATATCTTGTAAAGGATTGGAAGAAATTACCACTCCTCAAACTCTAGAGATAGAAGGACATATCAAGAAGAAAAAGGTTCAAGCAGTGAAAGATCACATCGAGCATCAACAACAAGTTCTCCAAATTTTAAAGGATAATGCCACTTTGGTGCAAAATCAAATGAAACAACAGGTAGATCAACATCGTAGTGAAAAATGTTTTGATGTAGGTGATTGGGTATTTTTACTGCTACATCTCAAGCAAGCTATTTATGAGAAGGAAATGTTGGCAATACTACATGCACTTAAAAAATGGCGACCTTACCGAATGGGAAGACTGTTCAAGGATGAGGATGTGGAAGAAGTGTTTTGTGTTATTTCTGTTATCCAACTAGATTGGATAAACGAAGCAAGGGATGAATGGAAGAAGGACAAAGAAGTATGGCCACTTATTCAAAAGTTGCAAAAGATCCCAATTCAAATAATATTGCCAGAGATTGAAGAGGAAAGAAAAATCATATTGGAACCTAGAGCAGTCACAGAACGAGAACCCGACAGCTACGAAATCGATCAATTTCAGAGTATCTCATTAAGTGGAAGAACTTACCCGTTGAAGATTCCACATGGTAGGACAAGAATTTTATACAGAAGCATCAAGAACTACTCAATCGTTGAGGACAATGCGCTTTGAAGGAGAGGGGCATGTTAGGCCCCTATACTACTAGTGTAACCCCTTATTGTTATTAGTACAACCCACTTATTATATTGATGTACCCATGTAGTGCCCATATTGTTACTATTGTACCCCGTAGAAGCCCACAATTTTTATTATTGTGCCCTTACATTATTATTGTTATGTCGGCTTTGATTATGTTATGACCCCTTAGACTCCTATATATAGAAAGCAGGTCTTTCATTTGTATCATCCAAGAATGTTTCATTTATGTAATGTAAAGGAGGTTGCCCCCTCGAAGAGGCTGAATTCTAAGGCGTTGATCTATCTTTTCAGGATTTTATTTTAGTTTTCTTTTCAAGTTGTAGCATTTCATTTCTATTTCTCAAAGATTAGGTTTTTCTAAAGATAGATGATTTCTCCAGTCTGCCTTTTGAATAGTTAGAGTTTGAATTTCTTGCTTTGGAAAGTGAATAGGTTTAAGAATTGTGCTTAGATTGAATTTCATTGAGCCTTTTGTTTCAGTAGGTTTGTCTTTTCGTTTCCAATTTTATTGTAGAAATTTAGAATAGGAAATAGAGTGTTATAAGGTCTGATGTATTGAGTTAAACTGATTCCCTTTGGATTGCTTCCATTAAAGTGAAGAATTCTTTTTATGTGAGTGAGATGAGTGCTAGTTTACTCAATTGGTAGAAGAGTGTTTTTATTATTTTGTACTTAACAATTATTATTAAAGAAAATTACATACTATTAACTTAACCTTGAGCCAAAAACATAGTACAACTCATGTTTATGAGTCTTGGTTGACAATTAAATATTATGAGGATTAATTGCTAATTAAAAATCTTAACACCGGTAAGATGAATAATGACTATGGCATCATCAAGTCCCGAGGCTATGCTATTAGCTCTATTCATGACAAGGTTGTGCATTTTTCCATGTCCATTTTGGCTAGTAAAATCATGAGGAAGTGTCAGCCCCATTCATATCCTTGGTTGCACAGTGCAACAAGGGGGTTCAATTTAATTTAGTGAGGTATCTCTGTCAGGAGTTTCTGGATCACTACTGTAAAGCACAAGAACAAGGGAAGACATTCCATCATACGTGGATGTTACTCTTAATCGCATTGGTACCATGGCGAACACTAGAGGATTCACAGGACCCTAATGTGGAACCTGATGTATGAGAAGATGCAAAGTTTTCCTTGCTATGGGCCTCTAAGGAACTGACTCGGGTTATCGAGAATAAAATATTATGGGTTCTCTTTGAGAGGGACTTGGACAGTCATCAACCAAAGGTTGTGGTTGTCACCTTCATTATTTCGAGAGTTTGGAGACATTGTTGATTTTAAAGTTGACTTTCACAGTGTGTCTATCCACGCCAATAAATATTTGCAGAATAAATGGGATGAGCTGCCATACCTAGTGTCTGAAGACAACATATTGGTGGTCATTAGTAAGTGGAAGAGTAACTGGATTACCCCAACAATGGTAAAGGTGACTGAAAATGTAGGAGAAAGTGCACAAGCCAAAAAATCAGTTGCCAAGAAAGGTCCCAAGAAGGTGCCTCTGACGATCATAGTTGACCTCAAGGGAAAGACTAGTGAGCTCGCAGTCCACCAGGAGACTAGTGAAGGGGAAAATCATGGTGGAGACCCTGATGTGGACATAGAGGACATTGATTCCCCATTTATAATAAATAAGTGGAAGAAGCTGAGTGTTGGTAGTGTGTGGAAGAAGCAGAAGTTAGATAAATCCACTAGCGTCGAAGCTTTAGTCCTCATTAAGGGGGAGTTTTATGAAATTGGAGACTCTGTCCATGCTGCGATGGAAGAGATGTAGGGGAACATCAAGGATCAATACAGGGCAGTATTGAAAAATGTCTAGTAGGGCCTTAAATAATTGCATGTTCAAACGAGCATGATACAAGCGAGAATGGTACCTTCCACCGAAGATTACCATAGACCTTCAAGTACTTCATTTGCTGGAAGGATCACTACATATCGATGCTATAGAGGAAAGGGAGAGCACACAAAGTTGATGAATCTGAGCCTAAATCTGGTGGTGCTCCCCTTTGAGATGTTGCACGAGCTTCATCAGGGTGTCAGAGATGAGCTCAAGGTATGCGAGCAACGAGCTCTGTTGATCATTAATGAAATAAAAATCAATAACCAACAAATGTTCAAGGAAAATAATAAAGCGATACAATATTACGAGGAGGTAGTTGCACACAGCTAGAAGTTGGAAGAGGCCATAACCAATGCATGTAGTGAGCTTCCAAAGCTCCAAATCCCAGCTTACATAGCTTCAGCAGAAAATCTTCAGAAACTACCAGCAACTATCAGAGAATGAAAGGAAGAGGTGGGTAACATTTGCTTTGAACTAAAGATGTAGATCACCGAGCTTTAGATGAAGCTATATCCTACAACACCATCAAAAGTTCATGAGTAGCGCAAAGCTACCATCAAAACTACTAAGGTTTAGATCGAGACTACAGTTAAGGACTGTAGTCAACTTTTTGAAGATACAATTGAAGTGTGGGCCTCACTGCAGGAGGACCCGCATGTGAAGAAGATTGAAGGTAAGATGAGAGACAAGAAATTGCATTTTGATGAGCTTAAAGCCATGGCACATACCTTAGCAGCTATGCAACGGTAGGCCTATCTATAAGAAGGAACACTTCTTCAGGGGAAGATCGATGAGCTACAGAGAAAGGCACATATTATCTCTACGTAGACAAAGCCTTCGGCAAATGAGGCCGGCAACCTCTCCCAGGACGTAGAAGGCAAACTCAAGAGAATGCACCAAACCAAGAGGATAATCGACCTCACCACAATGGGGCCAAGAACAGAGAAGCTCGTGGATGAAGTTTTCCAGGCTGCAAATCAATGCAAAACAATGCTCAATCCTTTGCAGCCTGCATACAAGGGCTTGAAAGCGAAGATCGGATGAGTCACATATTTATGTTGGGGGGCTATTGGGTAGGGCTCCCCTAGATCTACGTTTTGTCCAAACATGTAAAGACTCTAAATTTTGAGGAGCGGAGCACAATTAGCATAGTGTTCTAAAAGTCAAAGGGGCTTTAGGGTGGGTCAAACCCCCTTCTTTTGTAAATGTATGGGATTACTTAGAGGATTTTGAGCTCTGACCATGGTTTGTAGACCATGGTATTGTAAGGGTAGAAGCATATAGAAAGGGATGTATTTTCACGTCTAAGGCATGTATTGGATTGATGAAACACTTTTGAGTTTGTTTTTGTAAGATATTTCTATAGTCAGGCAGAGGGGAAGGCTCGTATAGCTATGTGCGTAGAGACCTTGGTAAGTCTAGAACTAAGTGCGCAGGCCCCTACAACTGTGTGCACAGGGTCAAAAAGATTGTATTTTGAGAAGAATTGACTAATAAGAAGAAATTTGAGCATAAATCAGTGTATTTCTATATGTTTGCATAGTTTCTGTGTTTTAGTATGTTTTCGGTTCGTTTTATATATTTCTTTTGCAATTGCATCGCAAAGTCTCAGATACTATTTCATATGCTGAATAATACATGTTAGAATAGTTTCGCACAGTTCGCTAATCTGTTAAGTACATAAATAGTTTATGACTGTAAGAATAAGGATAATGGTTCACGAATGTCGGATTAAGCTGTAAACTATCAAGAACATTACAACCACACTATGTAGTCCCTCTGCATGCAAAAACCTGGTTCTAGCATCCCCCAATATGGTATTGGGTGAGACTACAATCTGCGCAAGCAGATTGTTTCCGAAAGGGTAAGTGGTGTATGGTTTTGTTGGTTAGCGCAGCTAACTCTGAACCTAGGTCTAAGCCCCTGAAGCCAAAAAATGGTTTTGTTACTAGGACTAGGATCTATATGAGGGATGTGTGATGTTATATCCGATTAGAAAAGAGATACAAACTTGGGGAGATTTAAAGTTGCACAAATTTTTAGCTCAAGAATAAAGAGTTTTGTGCTAATTGAAAGAAAGGTGGTTATAGAGATATATCTATACATAACAACACGATATATTTTTTGCATGATTCTCTAATGGACTGCATGAGTGGCTTTCAAAGTTCGTAGACATCGAACCCAATTGGAAACATGACAATCCTATTGATGGGCCTCTAATTTAGACATAAATTAAGGCCCATGCCTCTAATTCAAAACATAAATTAAGGCCTATGACCATCCTTCAGCACATTAAACCTCTCTTTTTTCATTAGATAATTTATTTTTAACTTTAATATATTCATTAGGAAGGTTTATGAATAATTGAATATTTGTGCCTAATACTATTTATTTTTGTAGAATATTAGGAGAATATTGGGCATATTATGAAGAGTTGGAGGAGGAGATAATTTAGGGTCTTGTTCCCTACTACTGGAGGATCAATAATAAGTCAACAAGATATTATGAAATTATGGCACAAATTGTGGAACTCCAATGATTGAGAGAATCTAGGAATGTGTTCCACCAATCAAGGGAGCAGATCCACTAATCAAGGGATTTGGGTGGGGAAAGCTTCCTCCTTTAATGTGGAATGATTCTTCATCATTTTGTATAAGTACCAAGTCAAATTTGCCTTTAGGGAATGATTGAGAAAATCTAGGAATGTGTTCCCTGCCATTTAATGCAAATTCCTAGTATTGGGGACTAGATCCACTAATCAAGGGATTTTGGTGGGGAAAGATTCTGCCATTCATCGGGAATGATTCATAATCATTTTGTATAAGTACCAAGTTGAATTTTCCTCTAGGGATAGATTTTCATTAGTGTTATTGTAGAGAGAGCTTGTATTTTTGCAGCTTCATTGTATTTTCTTGCAGGAAAGTAATTCTATTGATGAAAGTAATGAAGATTGGTGTCATGTTCAGCTTCTAAATCTTGTTCTCCTCCATATGTCTCTAATCTTCCTTGGGCTTGGCCATCCTAGGAACCTCAGATACCTTTTGTATCATTTTCTTTCCTTCTTTTTATTTCTTATTCACATGCATCTCTAGTTTTTATTCCTTTCTATTTTTGCATTTAGGATTAATAATTTCTTGTTGTAGGATTGAGTTAAATGGTTGATGTAAGTTCTTTTTCAGGATAACAAGCATTATTTCACCCTAGGAAAATCTTTTGGATTTCATAGTAATCATTGAGCTGCTTGCATTAGTCTTCTTATTCCCAAATCTAGATTGTTGGACCTCCTTTTTAGCAAAGAACAATAAATTTATGCTATTTTTTAGAGCATCCTAATGAGCTTCAATCAAATTTATTCCACTTGAATTAGATCACATCCTAGTTACTAACAAAATTTGTCCCATTCAATTTGGATTTAAATATCTTGGTCATTAAACCCTCGCCAATTTCATCATTTCACAAGGAAACTTCTCCAAGCGTTTTGAGCGAATCCATCCATCTCCCGACTTTGGTTTAGAGTTATGAGTGATCCTAGGAATGTTTCCACTCCATTCCACCCATAACACACCTTTCCTAAACCTCCCATCACCTCCAACACCTCACATGTTTCTCTCGATTGTATCCTGCAGGTTTCATGTAATTCCTACATGATCATCTTGTAAGTTTTCTTGAAACGGCCTGTTTTGAGGCCGAATTGATGGAAAACCTCTAGGAAGTCACCAAAATCCTCCCAAGGGTCTCCCACACCATCCAACTATCTCATAACCCTTCCATCCAACCTTCAGCATCCCTAAATTCACTTGCCACATCACCAAAGGAAATTAGTTTGCATACTTGATTTTGCATGAAAAGGAAAAAAGACAAAAAAAAAATTATTTTAGTCCCTTTACTTGCACATTAGCGATGTTTGACGCTTCTTACTGCCATGCTTAGATAGTAGTATTTGGTTCATGATAATTTAGCATTATTTCAAAGCATAGTTTCTTGGCAGTTAGTTAGAAAATGGTGTGTTTTAGCATTTGATTTCAATTTCTTTCCTTGTACTTTCTTTCTTGCAATAGGTTAAGGTTCCATTTCAAACATTTCCTTTTCTGCAATTAGTTTACGATTTTACTTCAATACATGAACTCCATTACATCATGAAAACAAAGGAAAGACACATTGTATGCCACACATATAGTGCTGACACCTCTTAAGGATATTTGTATTAAGAAACTGGGTAGAAAATGACATAAGAACCAAAACGTGAAAATCATGAGTGAAATGTCCAAGATGATCTCAGATTTACCATTAAAATATAGTGACCCAAGGAATCCCATAGAGACCATCGAAATCAATGGAGTACTCTTGCCAAACACCCTTGCCGACTTAGGAGAAGCAATTACTGCTATGAATTTTGAAACCGTTCCATCTTTACAATTGCAAGGGATCAAACCTACACCTATTATTTTAGAGTTGGAAGATAAATCCATTATTAAACCCATGGGCACTCTAGAAGACATAGTGGTCACCATTTCTTCCTGGAAGTATCCCATCGATTTCATTATCATTTCTCCTAAAAACTCAAGACACCCTGCATTCTTAGGATGCCCTTGGTTAGCTACTGTTGATGCTATGATAGGGTGCTGAAATGGAGAAATGGTCATTTCCAATGGTTCATATAATCAAACCTTGTCAATTCCCCCCCTGCTCAAATTGATACTGAAATACCCTTATGGTTAGAGAGTCCTTATAGAGATTAAGATCGTATGTTTCCTTTATTATCATTAGAACAATCTAGGGGAATCTAGGAACAATCAAAAGATCATATTTTGTAGCAATTTTTATCTGCTAGTTCTTTTATTGATTGCCCTATTTCTTTTAATGGTTATCAGCATGATTTAAGTAATGAGTTTCAAGAAGCTTGTCATCCAGATATATTTGCCTCATTCATAGCACTATAGGAGAATAATGAACTCACTAAGGAACTGGTTGAAATCAATTAATGAAACATTTTGTATATTGGTGCCGAACTAAATGAAGAATATAAGAAGAAGTTGTTGAGCATGGTTCAAGAACAATATGGAGATTTTTCCTAGGACTATTTGGACATGAAAGGCATACACCCAGATACATGCATCCACCATGTCTACACCAATGAGGACATGATACGTATCTACCATCTGTAGAGACGCATGAACCCAGCCTTGAAAGAAATTGTCAAAGATGAATTGCAAAAGTTATTGGTTGTAGACTATATCTATCCTATTTCAGATAGTAGATGGGTGTCACCTTTGGTGGTGGTTATGAATAAGAACGGTAAGTGGTGCATATCTGTTAATTATAGGGAGTTAAACAAAGCCACTCTACAATATCACTTTCTGCTACCATTTATTGATCATGTACTCGACACACTCTCTAGTAAGAAGTATTTCTATTTTCTAGATGGGTACAGTGGGTATAACTAGATTCAAATAGCCGAGGAGGACTAAGAGAAGACCAGTTTCACTTTCCCTTGGGGTACCTATGCCTATCGAGTTCTTCATTTTTTCCTCTGCAATGCCCCAACTACCTTTCAAGGAGCTGTCCTAGCCATCTTTTCTGACTTGATCCATGAATGTGTAGAAGTCTACATGGACGACTTCAGAGTATATGGAGATGATTTTTCCGAAGCCCTGGAAAATCTAGAAAAACTATTGATCTGATGTCAGGAAGCCCAACTAGCCCTTAGCAATAGTAAATTTAAAATGATGCAAACTAAGGGGATAGTCTTGGGCCATCACGATTCATTTGAAGGAATCAAAGTCGATCCAACCAAGATTGAGGTAATCTCGCATATTTCAATTCCTACAAAAAGAGGTAAGAATCTTTTTATAACAAGTAGGTTACTTTCTTCGATTTATTGAAAATTTACAAGGATTGCAGCACATTTATTTAAATTATTGACCAAGGACACTGATTTTTTTGGAATGATGACTGTCAACATGATTTTCAAGTATTAAAGACAGGTTGTCCACTGCTCCAGTATTGAGGGGACCAAATTGGTCCTTACCATTCCACATTTGCATGGATGCTTCAGATACCGTAATTGGAGTAGTCTTAGGACAAAGGGAAGATCATTATCCTCATGCTAATTATTTTGTTAGCCATAATATTTTCCCTGTTGAACTGAACTATACAGTTACTGAAAAGGAACTGTTAGCAGTTGTTCATGTCATTAGAAAATTTAGACATTACATAACTTGCTATGAGACTTTTGTCCATACTGATCATTCTTCCATTAGATTTTTCATGAAAAAACCTATCACTAATGGTAGGATTACTCGATGGCTGCTACTTATGCAAGAATTTAATATAACTGTGATTGATAGGTCTGGGCGATATAATTTGGCAGCTGCCTTCTTATCCAAAATCAATGTTGCGCAAGTAAATGTATCAACACTAGTACCAGATGATTTCCTGAATGAAGAATTGTTTTCTATATCTACCATTACTCCCTGGTTTGTATATGTTGCCAACTGCCTGGTGTTAGGGAAGTTTCCTCAGAATCTGTCTACCAGGGAAAAACATAACATTATACAACATAGTACCAACTACTTCTGGATTAATGGAGACTTGTTCTACACTGGACCTCACTTGATTATGAGGAGATGTGTGTGAGAAAATGAGATATTTGATGTGTTGAAGGCCTGCCAGAGTGAGCCTTGTGGGGGGAGCTTTGGAGACAAAAAGATTGCATATAAAGTCCTCCATACTAGGTATTATTGGCCCTCACTCTTCAAATATGCCAAAAATATTTTATCCAGTTGTGATGCTTGTCAGAGGATGGGGAGGCCAGTTCGTTCTGATGACATGACCCTTCATACATAGATATCCAAAGAACCTTTTGAGAAGTGGGCATTAGATTTTTTGGGACCTATCTCTCCCATGTCAAAGAAAAAAAAGTAAATTTTAGTTTATACTGACTATGTTACAAAGTGGGTGGAAGCTAAGGCTTTGTATGCTGCAACTGAAAAGGCAGTAGTGGAATTATGTTTTGATGACATTTTCACTAGATTTGAGTACCCCGAGAGATTTTTACTAACCAAGGCACACAATTCACATCAAAATTGGTCAAGGCTATCACCGAATAATATCAAATCAAACATCATAAATCTACTCCTTACCACCCCAAGCCAATGGGCTGGTGGAATCCATAAACAAAGTACTAGAATCCATCTTAACCAAGACCATTCAGTTACATCATATGGATTGGGTTGACAAGTTGTTGAAGGCATTATGGGCTTATGACATAACTTGAAGGAATGTGACAGGGCACACCCCATATGAGCTAGTTTATGGTAAACATGTGTTGCTACCTATTGAATTCCAGGTGAAGACATTTTAGACTGCCACTCAACTTGGGATGAATCTTAATGAAGCCCAATAACAAAGGTTAATGCAACTGAATGAACTTGATGAGATTAGACAGGATGCATTCCATCGAACCATGTTGGTGAAGGATCAAAGAGCTCATTGGCATGATAAGTTTATCAAAAAGAAGATTCTCCATCCAGGAGATTGGGCCTTGCTTTATGACAGTAAGTTCAAAGAGTTCAAAGGTAAATTCTCAACTAGATGGTTAGGTCCCTATGAGGTGGATGAATTTCTCAAAAATGACTCAGTCCGCATTAAAACTATTGCTGACAATCCTACCTCTTTTGTATTAAACGACCACCGACTCAAGATTTATCACCAACCACTCTCTCGACAACCATTTCTGTGGGAGGTAAGAAGAGATCCAGGGATGGATCCAGTCGATGAAAATGACCAGCCTCTTGCTAGTTCATCTGGTTGGTTTCATATCTTTGGGTGTTTCTCCCCACATCCCATGTAGAATAAATCATAAATATGTCTTGTGTAGGTTTATTCCTTTAGCCAGACTCGACAAATTAATTATGGAAATGGAGCCTTTTAGAGTCTTATTTGGATTTTTTCACACTCAGAAATTGGAACTCTTGAGCAGTAACTGATCCAAGCTCATAAAAACTACATGGAACAGTGGTAGCCTAGGGATTCCTTGAGTACAAATTCATTCTTTTCCGGGCTCAAGGAAATCCTTACGGAAAAGAAGCACCTTGGAGTCTTACTTGAGAGGTTCAGACTCTCTAAATATGAATACCTTGAGCAGTGGCTACTTTAAGCTTATTAAAATTGTAGAGTAGTAGTAGTTAGGGATCTGCTGAGCATAGAATTATTATTTTCTGGGCTTAGTAGAATAAGTACAGAAAAGAAACCCCCCATAGAGCTTACTTTCTGTCCATTTCAAGCTCTTTGAATGTGAAATGCCTCAGGTAGTTATCATCCCTTGCTTGGTTAAAATCCATGGGATGGTGAGCAAGTTTACTTATGATTTGGAGGAAACATTCAACAAATTACATGACAATATGCAAAGAGAAAGTCCTAGATTTTGTACTCCAATTTTTCTATACCTAACAACTTTCTATACTTTACTGTGTAAAATCAAGTTCTTCCATTCCAAATGTATTTCAAGATCAATATTTGCAGATCATACTTGGTGTCTAAGCTTCATTCCCACAAGCATTATTTTATGATTAGTATCCTACTGCTACTATCAAACATAGTTGGATAATTTTTAAAGCCCAACACACTATATCATTATAAGTTAATAAAGGTACGTGCTTACAATTTACGTAGACTTCATTATGAATGGTTAAAATATATTCCAAGTGACATGCATATTCTATGTTTTCCTAACTATTCCTTTCTTTTGATTCGTAACCTTAGTCCTTACACTCTTCTTCCTATAATTATTACTCCCTCCCTATCATCATTTGCTAAAGACCCCTGCTAATCCTATTGGCGTGTGTAAATTTCCCCTTCATCCTAAATAATTATCAAGCTCTCCACTCAAATCACATCAAAATTAGGGCCATCATCACACTTAAAGCTACATACTTACCCAACACTATGATGATCATTCTCCTGAAGGCACAATTTGGGCCAAATCATTGAAATATTGGGGAAATTCTCATAGGGATCAGGGCGACCATTTTTTCTTATCAATTACAGGGAATTCATACTCTTACTCCATTGCTGCAAGCCAATAGTCGATTTTTCAGGTGAATTTGAGGATTGTGGTTTCATACAGACATGGGGGGCGACCACCATGAACCTACAGTTGGCCAATTCTCTCGTAGTCTTGAATATCAACAATGTAAGGGAATTTTAGAAGAACGATGAAGGTTGCCATTCTTACAAAAAAATCAAGGATACAATGACAAATGGTCTTGGTATTTGCATAGAATTTTGATGGAGAGCATGTCAAGATAGGGAATTTGAGTTTTAAAGTCACAGAAGAGTCACTTAGCTGGGCCATAGGGTTACCCTTCTCAAGTGAACCATTTTTCAAAGGAGGACAATTGAGCCTTTTGAATTGTGCCACATTTCTCAAGCCGTCTTATCAATAAATAAATTGGGCTAAAGGTGTTTTGCGCATCTATGTAGAGGAGAAGTGGCATCCTTTGATTACTATGTTGCAGTGATTTATCACTTGCGAAGGGAGGTATGTTGTGGTGTTTCTCTATCGCATTCACTTGTCATATTTTGTTGAGGATAGTAAAGTTAATATTTCAGATTTTCTGAGATTAAGTTTGCATGAGATGTCTCGAGGGGTGCAGTCAGACCCTATATCACCATAGCATCATTAAAATGATGGTCATCGATGAGCTTAAGAAGCACTAGAACTCTTGGGAAGGCTTCTTGGTCGAGACCTTTCCTCAAGAAGAAACCCAATTTAAGGGTCAGCAATGCTTGGTGGGTCGGTCACTCAAACATAAAGAGGAGGCTCTATCACAAAATTCCAAGATGAAACCTACTCCTACAGTTAACCCTAGCTCTCCTATTCCCAAAATCCCTCAAGAATCGGTGCCTTGTTCTAACACTGTGGAGGAAGGGATGTCTTTGAAGACATGAAAAAATAAGAAGCAACAGAGCAAGCAGAGCATGGATGTTGAAAATGAACGTCACCTGGGTCACATTGTGGAGACAAAAGGTGAAGAGCCTATGTCTAAAACCCCTGAAGCTCATGCCAAGGTAGAATCAAAGATTAAGTGAAAGAGATCCCTCTTTCCAACCTGAGTACCATAAATTCCTATGGCAGAGACATCGTCCCAAGGTCGTCACAGAACTCAAAGCATGAACAAACCAATGTATCCTGCACCTAAAGTTGTGAATTCTGAGCACATTGATGATATTTCTTCTCCTGGTTCAGATAAAAATAGTTCCATTTTCCCTCGAAAGAAATGCATGTAACATCATCTGCAACAAAGGGTCCTTTTGATATTGCACAAGACTTAGAGACACTATCACCTCTTTAGCCCTTGCCAAATAGGGATCCTAGTAGAAATTTCAGTAGAGAGTTCCAATAAGATTCCTCCTGGAGGAAAGGTAATAGGGAAGCACTAGGAGGCAGTGCCTCTAAATAGTCCACGACACCCATGAAAACCCCGACTCCTATTGAAGAAGAAATTCTGAAGATTCGACTAGTAAAGTTGCAGAAAATGATTGCTAAGCTCCGCGAGCAAGAAAATAAATATAAAGTCTTATTTCATTATGTCGGGGAAGTCAACAATCAAATCAGGGATACTAATCTCCAGTTTTTTTCTCAAAATGATGAGCTGAAGTGAAAGAATAAGTAGTTGATAAGTTGGAAAGCCTCCAAACTTAAACCCATAAGGAAGTTAAGTGCTCAAGAACGTGCTTTACAATTCAAAAAGTGTTCCATTCCTGGGTTAGAGGTCTTGGTTAAGACCGTTGGTCTTTCACCAAGATTACATTTCCTACAACATCATCACTATTTTGGCATACTATGGCAATATGCATGAGGACATGCATTCGAATCGGCCTGGGGGGCATGTTGGCACTCATTTTTGTCCCCAAATTTTCTGATTTTCACCCCTATTTTCACTATCTTTTGTCTTAAAAAATACTCCTTCCACCTACCCTACCACCTACATCACTACCTAAACCTTGCTCATATATGACCAGAGGTAAATGCATATAACTGGCATTGTTTTTCTATTTATGATTAAGTTTAAGTGGATTCTAAGTCATAATCTTGATATGCTAACTATCTATTTATGGGTTTAGGTGTAAAGATTAGTGGCAGGATTGGCAGGCCAGCACAGGGATGGAAAGGATGCCCTTTCATCAACATCATTCTCATTTTCTTACTCAACAGTCGAACCTTGACCTGTACTCAAGACGGTAGTGGCTAGGTTGACTCCTTCCACATTCCTTTTTGACTTCTTGAAGATCGATGTACATAGCTCAAGGAGATTTTGTTATTCTGAGCTCGATGCTTTCAAAGTTGAAGATATTCTAGATCAAAATAGAATCATATTACTCTAATGTTAGTAGTCAATTATCTTGAAGGGAAATAGTTCATTCCAAGCGAGGCAAAGCCGATTTGAAGCAAATCGAATATGCTCATATTAGTTCTAGTTTGCTGAAGATTTCCATAGTTAGATATGCTGTTAGTTTTACATTTAATCAATTTCCTTCAAAGTTCAGTGTAATAAAATACAGTGTTATTCGTTAGCAAGATACAATGATCTATGTAATTTGGTTTCGAAGACTTTGTTCTGAAGTTATATACATATGGTTATTTCCAGGTTGTGAACCAAAGCGTTTGCTAGCATGGTTGATTGTGAGTCATGTTTTCAATGCTTTAAATCTCTCTTTTGCTACAGTAAGTTAGCTTACTCTAGGTGTGGGAGGGCCCACCACCTTCGCAAATAAGCTTGGTTAATAGGTAGGATAATTAGGTGTGTGATTTCATAGTATAAGCTTTTGTTGTGTTACAGGTGCAGACATTTCTTGTGTGATTTCGTAATATGTGTGGTTCGATTTTCTAGCACTTAGCTATTGATGCATTATAAATCAAATGATTGAAGGATCATTTTCCTAAGTTTACATATTTCCAATTCATTATGTAATATTTGCTCGTGTTTTAATACAAATTCATACTCTGTTCCTTTTATTAGAGCCAAGAATATTCACATTTGTTATTAGATCATTCAGGATATACGAACATAAACGATTTCTGAGTTTATATGGAATGCTTTCTGTACGCTTATGTATAAACTATAATGTATGGCATGGGTTTGAACATGGTTTTCCTCCTGTGTGTTCGAGTGAATGATTTATGGTTTGAAGGCTATTGACTGTAGTTGTAAATGAATTCATTCTTGGTAGTAATAGGTGTTGTATTCTTTGTTTTCACAAATTGAATTGTGTGATTTATTTCTAGTAGTGATTGTTTAGTTCAAGTTGTCTGATGGATTTCAAGCATTATGATTTAATTCAAAGCATTTCTGGTATGATTTGATTCAAGTTATAAAGTAGCATCGATTTGAGTCATTTATATATCACAAGATAATTTAGTTTTATTTCAGCATGATAGGATAAGTTTGACTTCCATTCCAAGTACAGTAGCATGGAGATTGATTTCATAGTAGTGTGACAACAATTCAATTCCATTTATAAACACATATAATTTCGTTGAGATTTCATTTTCCTTTAAGCATCAATAGATCGATTTAAAAATCATTTTTTGTAGCAGATTAAGTGTGCTTTGAATGCATTTTATTTCTAAGCAAGAATAGCCTAGTTAGAACAAAATGAGGATGACAGTTTAGGATTTTATTTTAGTTTTCTTTTCAAGTTGTAGCATTTCATTTCTATTTCTCAAAGATTAGGTTTTGCTAAAGATAGATCATTTCTCGAGTCTGCCTTTTGAATAGTTAGAGTTTGAATTTCCTGCTTTCAAAAGTGAATAGGTTTAAGAATTGTGCTTAGATTGAATTTCATTGAGCCTTTTGTTTCAGTAGGTTTGTCTTTTCGTTTCCAATTTTATTGTAGAAATTAGAATAGGAAATAGAGTGTTATAAGGTCCGATGTATTGAGTTTGTTAGGCCCCTATACTACTACTGTAACCCCTTATTGTTATTAGTACAACCCACTTATTATATTGATGTACCCATGTAGTGCCCATATTGTTACTATTGTACCCCATAGAAGCCCACTATTGTTATTATTGTGCCCTTACATTATTATTGTTATGTTGGCTCTGATTATGTTATGACCCCTTAGACTCCTATATATAGAAAGGAGGTCCTTCATTTGTATCATCCAAGAATTGTTCATTTATGTAATGTAAAGTAGGTTGCCCCCTTGAAGAGGCTAAATTCTAAGGCGTTGATCTATCTTTTATATCTTTTCTTGAGCTGGTTTCATAACATTTGGTATCAGAGCTTTGGATTCTAGGGTTTTGCTGCTCCAAACAGGTCATCATGGCATTTTCGCTATAAATTTTTTTCTGTGACGTTTTAGAAGTTGAAAAAAAAACCCATTTGAGGAGAATCACGCTGAACCTCGGGTCCAAATTTCAGAGCTTTTTGCACTATATTTGCGGAGATATTATCTGAGGAAGTTGGTATTTTTGCACACTCTTGAATTACATTCCAAATTGGTGACCTGGGGAAAATCGTCATAACTTTCTCTCTGTGGATCGGATTGAAATTTCATAAGAAGGTGCAGAAAGAGGATGGGCTGTAGTTTCTTGTATGAATTTTTCAGATCCAAAGGTCGAAACAGTGACTCGTGGCACGTCGTACAAGTTTTCTCTACTGAACTAGTCTATAATCGAGTCACTGTGGGAGATTTCGCATAAATCTTCCTTGGAGAATCCAATTTGGATCAGACCGGTGGCATTGGAAAGAGAACAAAGAGGGCTACCACAGGTCACAATTTTAGAACTTAAAGATTCGAAAGTATAGAGTTACAGTCGTTTCAATATCGAGCTCCTAAAATCAAGAAAAAGCAAGATGAGGAAGTTTGATGGCAAGGATCCGATAAACTAGATACTTCAGATGGAGCAATATTTTGATCTACATGGTGTACCACTATTACAGAAGGTATGTATTGCATCTTCATATTTAGAACTAGATCAATTTTTATGGTATAAAAGGCTTTGTTCTCGTAAACAACTTGTTAGGTGGTCAATTTTCATGGAGGAAATGATAGCACATTATGAGGATACAAAGTGCAACACCTTCCTTAGAGCAACACCACAACAATTGGAAAGAGTAAAAGGTCCTTGTGACATAGTGGAAAGAAAAATTATGGAAACCAGGAAGCCTACCCCTCACAACTATAAAGATGGAAGTGTTGTTTCTCCTAGCCTTCCACAACCTACAAGGGTTACACCACAACAATTAGAAGAAAAAAGAGAAAAAGGGCTTTGTTACAATTGTGATAGCAAATGCACTAAAGGTCATAAGTGTGCTGAGAAGAAATTATTTTACATAGAATATGAGGAGGAGGAAGAAAAGGATCAAGAAACATCAAAAGAAGAAGATATATGCCAAGACCTCAGAGAAAGAAGAAATGAATCAGACCATATCTTGTAAAGCATTGGCAAGAATTACCACTCCTCAAACTCTTAAGATTGAAGGACATATCAAGAAGAAAAAGGTGCAAGAAGTGAAAGATCACATCGAGAAATAAGAATTGAATCCAACCATATCTTGTAATTCATTGGTCGAAATTACCACTCCTCAAACTATCAAGATAGAAGGACATATCAAGAAGAAAAATGTTCAAGAACTGAAAGATCACATCGAGCATCAAGAAATGAATCCAACCATATCTTGTAAAGGATTGGAAGAAATTACCACTCCTCAAACTCTAGAGATAGAAGGACATATCAAGAAGAAAAAGGTTCAAGCAGTGAAAGATCACATCGAGCATCAACAACAAGTTCTCCAAATTTTAAAGGATAATGCCACTTTGGTGCAAAATCAAATGAAACAATAGGTAAATCAACATCATAGTGAAAAATGTTTTGATGTAGGTGATTGGGTATTTTTACTGCTACATCTCAAGCAAGCTATTTATGAGAAGGAAATTTTGGCAATACTACATGCACTTAAAAAATGGCGACCTTACCGAATGGGAAGACTGTTCAAGGATGAGGATGTGGAAGTAGTGTTTTGTGCTATTTCTATTATCCAACTAGACTGGATAAACGAAGCAAGGGATGAATGGAAGAAGGACAAAGAAGTATGGCCACTTATTCAAAAGTTGCAAAAGATCCCAATTCAAACAATATTGCCAGAGATTGAAGAGGAAGGAAAAATCATATTGGAAGCTACAGCAGTCACAGAATGAGAACCCGACAGCTACGAAATCGATGAATTTCAGAGTATCTCATTAGGTGGAAGAACTTACCCGTTGAAGATTCCACATGGGAGGACAAGAATTTTATACAGAAGCATCAAGAACTACTCAAGCGTTGAGGACAACGCTTTTTGAAGGAGAGGGGCATGTTAGGCCCCTATACTACTAGTGCAACCCCTTATTGTTATTAGTACAACCCACTTATTATATTGATGTACCCATGTAGTGCCCATATTGTTACTATTGTACCTCGTAGATGCCCACTATTGTTATTATTGTGCCCTTACATTATTATTGTTATGTCGGCTTTGATTATGTTATGACCCCTTAGACTCCTATATATAGAAAGGAGGTCTTTCATTTGTATCATCCAAGAATTGTTCATTTATGTAATGTAAAGGAGGTTGCCCCCTCGAAGAGGCTGAATTCTAAGGCGTTGATCTATCTTTTCAGGATTTTATTTTAGTTTTCTTTTCAAGTTGTAGCATTTCATTTCTATTTCTCAAAGATTAGGTTTTGCTAAAGATAGATGATTTCTCGAGTATGCCTTTTGAATAGTTAGAGTTTGAATTTCCTGCTTTGAAAAGTGAATAGGTTTAAGAATTGTGCTTAGATTGAATTTCATTGAGCCTTTTGTTTCAGTAGGTTTGTCTTTTCGTTTCCAATTTTATTGTAGAAATTTAGAATAGGAAATAGAGTGTTATAAGGTCTGATGTATTGAGTTAAACTGATTCCCTTTGGATTGCTTCCATTAAAGTGAAGAATTCTTTTTATGTGAGTGAGATGAGTGCTAGTTTACTCAATTGGTAGAAGAGTGTTTTAATTATTTTGTACTTAACAATCATTATTAAAGAAAATTGCATACTATTAACTTAACCTTGAGCCAAAAACATAGTACAACTCATGTTTATGAGTCTTGGTTGACAATTAAATATTATGAGGTTTAATTGCTAATTAAAAATCTTAACACCGGTAAGATGAATAATGACTATGGCATCATCAAGTCCCGAGGCTATGCTATTAGCTCTATTAATGACAAGGTTGTGCATTTTTCCATGTCCATTTTGGCTAGTAAAATCATGAGGAAGTGTCAGCCCCATTCATATCCTTGGTTGCATAGTGCAACAAGGGGGTTCAATTTAATTTAGTGAGGTATCTCTGTCAGGAGTTTCCGGATCACTACTGTAAAGCACAAGAACAAGGGAAGTCATTCCATCATACGTGGATGTTACTCTTAATCGCATTGGTACCATGGCGAACACTAGAGGATTCACAGGACCCTAACGTGGAACCTGATGTATGAGAAGATGCAAAGTTTTCCTTGCTATGGGCCTCTAAGGAACTGACTCGGGTTATGGAGAATAAAATATTATGGGTTCTCTTTGAGAGGGACTAGCATAGTCATCAACCAAAGGTTGTGGTTGTCACCTTCATTATTTCGAGAGTTTGGAGACATTGTTGATTTTAAAGTGGACTTTCACAGTGTGTCTATCCACGCCAATAAATATTTGCAGAATAAATGGGATGAGCTGCCATACTTAGTGTCTGAAGACAACATATTGGTGGTCATTAGTAAGTGGAAGAGTAACTGGATTACCCCAACAATGGTAAAGGTGACTGAAAATGTAGGAGAAAGTGCACAAGCCAAAAAATCAGTTGCCAAGAAAGGTCCCAAGAAGGTGCCTCTGATGGTCATAGTTGACCTCAAGGGAAAGACTAGTGAGCTCGCAGTTGACCAGTAGACTAGTGAAGGGGAAAATCATGGTGGAGACCCTGATGTGGACATAGAGGACATTGATTTCCCATTTATAATAAATAAGTGGAAGAAGCTGAGTGTTGGTAGTGTGTGGAAGAAGCAGAAGTTAGATAAATCCACTAACGTCGAAGTTTTAGTCCTCATTAAGAAGGAGTTTTATGAAATTGGAGACTCTGTCCATGCTCCGATGGAAGAGATGTAGGGGAACATCAAGGATCAATACAGGGCAGTATTGAAAAATGTCTAGTAGGGCCTTAAATAATTGCATGTTCAGACGAGCATGATACAAGCAAGCATGGTACCTTCCACTGAAGATTACCATAGACCTTCAAGCAGTTCATTTGCTAGAAGGATCACTACATGTCGATGCTATAGAGGAAAGGGAGAGGACACAAAGTTGATGAATCTGAGCCTAAATCTGGCGGTGCTCCCCTTTGAGACGTTGCACGAGCTTCATCAGGGTGTTAGAGATGAGCTCAAGGTATGCGAGCAACGAGCTCTGTGGATCATTAATGAAATAAAAATCAATAACCAACAAATGTTCAAGGAAAATAACAAAGTGATACAATATTACGAGGAGGTAGTTGCACACAACTAGAAATTGGAAGAGGCCATAACCAATGCATCTATTGAGCTTCCAGAGCTCCAAATCCTAGCTTACATAGCTTCAGCAGAAAATATTCAGAAACTACCAGCAACTATCAGAGAATGAAAGGAAGAGGTGGGTAACATTTGCTTTGAACTAAAGATGTAGATCACCGAGCTTTAAACGAAGCTATATCCTACAACACCATCAAAAGTTCATGAGTAGCGTAAAGCTACCATCAAAACTACTAAGGTTTAGATCGAGACTACAGTTAAGGACTGTAGTCAACTTTTTGAAGATACAATGGAAGTGTGGGCCTCACTACAGGAGGACCTGCATGTGAAGAAGATTGAAGGTAAGATGAGAGACAAGAAATTTCATTTTGATGAGCTTAAAGCCATGGCACATACCTTAGCAGCTATGCAATGGTACGCCTATCTCTAAGAAGGAACACTTCTTCAGGGGCAGATCGATGAGCTACAGAGAAAGGCACATATCATCTCTACGTAGACAAAGCCTTCGGCAAATGAGGCCCGCACCCTCTCCCAGGACGTAGAAGGCAAACTCAAGAGAATGCACCAAACCAAGAGGATAATCGGCCTCACCGCAGTGGGGCCGAGAACAGAGAAGCTCGTGGATGAAGTTTTCCAGGCTGCAAATCAATGAAAAACAATGCTCAATACTTTGCAGCCTGCATACAAGGGCTTGAAAGCCAAGATCAGATGAGTCACATATTTATGTTGGGGGGCTACTAGGTAGGGCTCCCCTAGATCTACGTTTTGTCCAAACATGTAAAGACTCTAAATTTTGAGGAGCGGAGCACAATTAGCATAGTGTTCTAAAAGTCAAAGGGGCTTTAGGGTGGGTCAAACCCCCTTCTTTTGTAAATGTATGGGATTACTTAGAGGATTTTGAGCTCCGACCATGGTTTGCAGACCATGGTATTGTAAGGGTAGAAGCATATAGAAAGGGATGTTTTTTCACGTCTAAGGCATGTATTGGATTGATGAAACACTTTTGAGTCTGTTTTTGTAAGATATTTCTATAGTTAGGCAGAGGGGAATGCTCGTATAGCTATGTGCGCAGATACCTTGGCAAGTCTAGAACTAAGTGCGCAGGCCCCTACAGCTGTGTGCACAGGGTCAAAAAGATTGTATTTTGAGAAGAATTGACTAATAAGAAGAAATTTGAGCATAAATCAGTGTATTTCTATATGTTTGCATAGTTTCTCTGTTTTAGTATGTTTTCGGTTCGTTTTATATATTTCTTCTGCAATTGCATCGCAAAGTCTCAGATACTATTTCATATGCTGAATAATACATGTTAGAATAGTTTCACACAGTTCGCTAATTTGTTAAGTACATAAATAGTTTATGATTGTAAGAATAAGGATAATGGTTCACGAATGTCGGATTAAGCTGTAAACTGTCAAGAACATTACAACCACACTATGTAGTCCCTCTGCATGCAAAAACCTGGTTCTAGCATCACCCAATATGGCATTGGGTGAGACTACAATCTGCGCAAGCGGATTGTTTCCGAAAGGGTAAGTGGTGTATGGTTTTGTTGGTTAGCGCAGCTAACTCTGAACCTAGGTCTAAGCCCCTGAAGCCAAAAAATGGTTTTCTTACCGGGACTAGGATCTATATGAGGGATGTGTGATGTTATATCCGACTAGAAAAGAGATACAAACTTGGGGAGATTTAAAGTTGCACAAATTTTTAGCTCAAGAATAAAGAGTTTTGTGCTAGTTGAAAGAAAGGTGGTTATAGAGATATATCTATACATAACAACCCGATATATTTTTTGCATGATTCTCTAACGAACTGCATGAGTGGCTTTCAAAGTTCATAGACAACGAACCCAATTGGAAACATGACAATCGTATTGATGGGCCTCTAATTTAGACATAAATTAAGGCCCATGCCTCTAATTTAAAACATAAATTAAGGCCTATGACCATCCTTCCGCACATTAAACCTCTCTTTTTTCATTAGATAATTTATTTTTAACTTTAATATATTCATTAGGAAGGTTTATGAATAATTGAATATTTGTGCCTAATACTATTTATTTTTGTAGAATATTGGGCATATTATGAAGAGTTGGAGGAGGAGATAATTTAGGGTGTTGTTCCCTACTACTGGAGGATCAATAATAAATAATAAGTCAACAAGATATTATGGAATTATGGCACAAATTGTGGAACTCCAATGATTGAGAGAATCTAGGAATGTGTTCCACCAATCAAGGGAGCAGATCCACTAATCAAGGGATTTGGGTGGGGAAAGCTTCCTCATTTCATGTGGAATGATTCTTCATCATTTTGTATAGGTACCAAGTCAAATTTGCCTTTAGGGAATGATTGAGAAAATCTAGGAATGTGTTCCCTGCCATTTAATGCAAATTCCTAGTATTGGGGACTAGATCCACTAATCAAGGGATTTTGGTGGGGAAAGATTCCTCCATTCATGGGGAATGATTCATAATCATTTTGTATAAGTACCAAGTTGAATTTTCCTCTAGGGATAGATTTTCATTAGTGTTATTGTAGAGAGAGCTTGTATTTTTGCAGCTTCATTGTATTTTCTTGCAGGGATGTAATTCTATTGATGAAAATAATGAAGATTGGTGTCATGTTCAGCTTCTAAATCTTGTTCTCCTCCATATGTCTCTAATCTTCCTTGGGCTTGGCCATCCTAGGAACCTCAGATACCTTTTGTATCATTTTCTTTCCTTCTTTTTATTTATTATTCACATGCATCTCTAGTTTTTATTCCTTTCTATTTCTGCATTTAGGATTAATAATTTCTTGTTGTAGGATTGAGTTAAATGGTTTATGTAAGTTCTTTTTCATGATAACAAGCATTATTTCACCCTTGGAAAATCTTTTGAATTTCATAGTAATCATTGAGCTGCTTGCATTAGTCTTCTTATTCCCAAATCTAGATTGTTGGACCTCCTTTTTAGCAAAGAACAATAAATTTATGCTATTTTTTAGAGCATCCTAACGAGCTTCAATCAAATTTATTCCACTTGAATTAGATCAAATCCTAGTTAATAACAAAATTTGTCCCATCCAATTTGGATTTAAATATCTTGGTCATTAAACCCTCGCCAATTTCATCATTTCACAAGGAAATTTCTCCAAGCGTTTTGAGCGAATCCATCCATCTGCCGACTTTGGTTTTGAGTTCGGAGTGGTCCTAGGAATTTTTCCACTCAATTCCACCCATGACACACCTTTCCTAAACCTCCCATCACCTCCAACACTTCACATTTTTCTCTCGACTGTATCCTGCAGGTTTCATGTAATTCCTACATGATCATCTTGTAAGTTTTCTTGAAACGGCCTGTTTTGAGGCTAAATTGATGGAAAACCTCTAGGAAGTCACCAAAATCCTCCCAAGGGTCTCCCACACCATCCAACTATCTCATAACCCTTCCATCCAACCTTCAGCATCCCTAAATTCACTTGCCACATCACCAAAGGAAATTAGTTTGCATACTTGATTTTGCATGAAAAGGAAAAAAGACAAAAGCAAATTTATTTTAGTCCCTTTACTTGCACATTAGTGATGTTTGACGTTTCTTACTGCCATGCTTAGATAGTAGTATTTGGTTCATGATAATTTAGCATTATTTCAAAGCATATTTTCTTGGCAGTTAGTTAGAAAATGGTGTGTTTTAGCATTTGATTTCAATTTCTTTCCTTGTACTTTCTTTCTTGCAATAGGTTAAGGTTCCATTTCAAACATTTCCTTTTCTACAATTAGTTTAGGATTTTACTTCAAGACATGAACTCCATTACATCATGAAAACAAAGGAAAGACACATTTTCTGCCACACATATAGTGCTGACACCTCTTAAGTTTGTACGAACCCTGGGTTGATAATTAAAGTTGGTTGCCTTCGGAGTTGCAGCATTCTTGTTGCAATACCGAGGCTCATCACCTATTGTGTGGACTCCATAGGTGATTAAGCGACTTAAGGAGTCTGAATATAAGGTTGCAAGAAGTGTTGATTATTGGGTTAATATTATCATCAAAGGCCTTATTACATAAATTTCAATTGACACAACAATATCCTATAGTGAAGCTGAGCACATATTTTTCAACGGTCTGTGAGGTAAGTACCCAGATTCCTTAAAGCTCTGGATTAAGATGTTGTTATTTGAAAAGGGTTTTATCCCTATACATTGATGTTTAAAAGAAACCATACTGGATCTACAAAAAGTATAAAAATATTAAGAACCAACCGTGACAAGTACATTGAGGGTGAGTACAGTCCATTATTGGGTGAATCAGATATCGAAGAAGAAAGGAACAAACCTAGTACACATAGAGGTGTAGCACAGTCAGAAACTCAAGGTGCTTCAATGATTCCACACCCATCCACTCCAATCCCATCCTTGCCTCCACCTCATACATCTACACCTCCACCTCCACTATTCAACATGGCTAACGCGGTGAAGATGCCTATCTTTAAGGGACAGGGATCATAGGATCCTGATTAGTTCTGGTTTATCATAGAAGTTGTGTGGAAAGCGCAACAGATTAATGACGACGATATGAAGAAAGCACAACTTTTCACAATGTTGCATGACAGAGCATTGTCATGGTATACCAAGTACAGTACACTAAATCCAGCTGCTTCACTAGTTGCGACGAAGAACGCACTAAACGTGGAATTTTAGAGGGCCCAACTTGCAGTCATGGTGTATTATAGAAATAAAGGAGATTAAGAAAGTTGTCAATGAAACTTCCTGGGATGTAGATCGGAGGTTAAAATTTTTGATGGGACAAGCCAACTTCTAGATCACTAATGAATTGCACAAAGAATGGTAAATAGTTGCATTATTACCACACCTCAAATTACCACTATCGCAACAAAAGATTGGGATGCAAATAGAGGCATTAGAAATCGCGATGAAATTAGAAGCTTCGATGCTACAAAACACTCACATAGTGGTTAAACAGATATAGTCTTAGTTGGCATGTTTTCATATGGAGTTGAAAGATCTAAAGAAAGGAAAGGATGTATGGTTTGAGATGCGCTCAAAAGTATGGTGCCTAAAGTGTAAGAAGGAAGGTCACTATAAGGACTAGTGTCCTGTCTATCCTGATTATTTGTCTTGCAGAGGTCCTAATCTTGTGAAGATAGAGCCTAGCATTGGAGCAAGTACCAGACCAAGCATATGGTGTAGTATTTTCCAAGTTGCAAGCTAGCATTCGACTAATCACTACTATTTTCTACATAAATATGTGCAGTCACCACAACAACTAATTTTTAAGTTGTGTCGATTAGTAGGACATTATGAGAGCCATTTTTGTAGTTATGAATTGATGATAGATCAAACCCCGACATATTGGATGCAAGCTGAAGGTCGCATGCATGAAGATAATGGTTCACCTGTGGTTCGCGGAGGATTTCAAGGTCGAGGACATGGTCAAGGAGGAGGCATTGGACAAGGAAGGGGTCAAATCATATGCTATAATTGTGGTGAAGCTCGACATTATGCAAGGGATTTTCATAATCAAACTCACCCTTCTTGTTAGTATTTTAGATAGTTTAACCATGTGATTATTGGCTTAGTGGGTCATGACCCAGGTTCAGAGTTAATTGTGCCAAACAAAACCCTACACTACTGGCCCTTTTGGCATCAACATGCATAACATAGGCTAAAGTATCACCTGAAGAAGCAGGGGGGGATGTTGGAACCTAGTTTCCACATCTAGAGATCAGTGTGATGTCTTATATTGCCCTAGATATGCCTTTGCGTAGATCTATAAGCCCCTAAGGCTTGGTACTGCAACTTCACTTAAACAGCCTTTAGGCCTTCACGAAGGTCTATGATAGGTTTTTGTGGACCCTTGACAAATGAATGATCCACTTACGTGCACCATAAAGCAACCCTAGATATGAGTTCTCACAAATCTAGTTAAGTATTCAATAAACATAATAGTATGTATTGTAATATTCACGTAAATACTTAACATGCATTGCATACAGTTAGCAATATTTATCCAACAGAGTCCCGCATCAATACATCATTATTTCATAAAGACATCATTCCATCACAACATATATCACAAACATAAATAACAGGAGTAAACAAATAAACACATGAATTTCTTCAATGATCTTCTTTATTAATCTTCAATATGATGTTACAGACTCAAAACTGCCCTGTGCGCTCCACTGCAGAGGTCCGTGCACTCAGCTACAGACTCTACTCTAGGCCTCTGCGCACTCAGTTGCAGAGCCTTTCCCCTTCTATCTACCCACTGCTTACTTGCCCTTCTTTTCAGATGTAGACATAAGCATTCATCTCTATCTATGCCTTAGACTCTCTAAGACACACCTATTTATAGCTTTTTACATACAATCCCATGGTCCGTAGACCATGGGTGGATCTCAAAACTGACTCGACTTTACATAACCAAGGGGCTAAAATCATTTCTTGACTTCTAACTATCTACATGCTCCACATCAACAATTTGTGCAAACTTTACATGTTTTTACCAAAACTTGGGTTTTTAACCCCAAAATTGACCCAAGGGACCCCATCCCAATAGGCCCTCAACATAAAGGTTGTGACTCACCCTCGAGTCACTCGGCTGCAACGGCGATATTTCTGTGAAGGTCCCCCAACTCCACCTACACAACTACGACCTCAACAACGCTCTGTGTAGCTGCCTTCTTAACCTCTTCTACGAGCTGCTCTGTAGCTACTCCTTTCGCGAACAGCTTGATCATTTCCTATGTTTTTTTAAAGATCTTTAGCTTCTCTTGAATGTTAGTTGGGACTTGGTAAGCCTCTTCTAGCCAAAGTCCCAACCTGGCCTTAAGCACTGCCTCCTTTTTCTGATCTGCTTCCAACTGTGCGAGGAGCTGCTTCCCCTCTCACAACTTGGCAAGGCGTTGCGTTGTAGCAATTGAGTGTGTCGTTTCCCTAACCTCATCGTACTATTTTTGGAGTTCGTGAATATCTATATTCAATATCCATAGGTTTGGGTATTCCTACAAGGTCATGACCAACTCTATCGCCTGTTCAAACAAGGTCATGTAGTTAGAGATTGCGATATCTAAAGTGGCCATCCTTTCCTTGATGGCGGTTCCACATTACTCCATGACTACGGGCAGAGTCGTAGGCTGTAGTTTGAGTTGGAGCTCCATAATTTTCATATTAAGTTTGAATTGAACTCACCCAACTTTTGCCTTTGCCTTGCAGGTTGATACTGAAAGGGCCAGCAGTGTAGGGTTTTGTTTGGCGGAATTAACTCTGAACTTGGGTCAGGACCCACTAAGCCATCAAATGGTTCTATTGTCGGGACCGAGATTTGCATAAGGAGATGTGTGATGTCGCGTCACTGGAATTTGACCAAGAAGGAAATTGAGAAGTGGTTGGATAGGAAGATTTATGAATTCACAGCACAAGAGAAAAAGAATCCATGCCTGAAAAAGTAGCAGTGGTTGGATATATAGTTGTACACAGAAATACATGAAATTTTCTTCTGCACCTTCCCAATCAAACTATACGGGTGGATAGCTAAGTTGGTAGGCAGCCAAGGAAGGTGGAGGCTTGATGGTCCAAAAGTGTGGACTCTGAAGCTAGTGCAGAGGTTGGAAGCTTCTGAAGACAACATCGTGTGCAATGTTGACCATTGGCTTGATCAAATTATAGGAGGATTTTTTACTGAGTTCACGGTTGATACCTCAGTCAACTACAACGAAGCATAGTGACGCTTCTTCAAGGGACCGCGATGTAAGTATCTAAGATCTTTGAATACCTGGATTAAGATTCTCTTGTGTGAGAAATGAGGTATGCCATTACCTTGATGTTCGGATCTATGCGAAGTAGACAGATCTTTAGAAATTGAGAAAAAGCAGGCCCTATATATAGCCCATTGATTGGACCTCCTTCGAGCGATGATGAGGGAACGACACAAGTCTCAACATAGAATGTGTTCCAGCTGATAAGACAAGGTTTTGCATGGATACATCATCCATCCACTCCACTTCCACCCTCACCTACACATCATACACCTTCGCCCAAACTAGTGCCACCACCACTGTTGTTCAACATGTCAAACTCAATAAAGATGTCAATTTTCAAGGGTATAGGGAGCGAAGATACAAATCAGTTTTGGTTTGTTGTGAATGTTGTATGGATCGTGTAACAGATCACTAAAGAAAACATAAAGAAGGTGCACTTAGTTACTACTCTGCAGAATCATGCGCTGACATGGTATATTAAGTATTGTGTTGATCATCCTTTAGCAATGCTAGTAGATAGTAAGGATTCTTTAAACAACGAGTTTAGTAAGACTAAGTTTGACTTGCATTTAGTCATTGGATTTAAGGAAATCACGATGAGGGCTAGTGAGATGCCTTGGGAGTTAGATCAAAGGATGAAATGTGTGATCCACGAAGCTAATATGTAGCTCACAGATGGTCAGCACCGCGAGTGGTTTATAGCCTCACTTCTGCCTCAACTAAGGATTGCTTTTTCATAGCAGAAGATAGGAACTCAGGCAGAAGCCTTGGAAATCATGATGAGATTGCACGAGACACCTATTCAAGATGTGACTTTGGGAGTCCAGTAGATTCACTTGCATTTGCAAAACCTCTGCTTGGAATTGCAGAGTTTGAAAAAAGAGAAGGAGGCTAGGCCAGAGATGCACAAGGAAGTATGGGGTCTCAAGTGTAAGAGCTAGGGGCATGAGAAAGACCACTGACCTATCTTCACGGATTATATTATAGGGGGAGGACCGATCCCTCTAAGGCAGGAAGCTCCAACAAGATCGAGTGCGGGGCCCACGCTATGGTGCACTATTTGTCAGGTGACTAGAAAACATGTAACGGATAATTGTCATTTGTTGCAAAAGTTCGTTCAGACACCACAATAGTTGTTCAGTGATTTTTGCAAATCAGTGGGCCACAATGAGCGCCATTGTTGTAGCTATGAATTGATGATGGAAAGGACACCTACCTACCAAATGCAAGAAAAAACTCGGCCTCTAGATCAAGGCACATGAGGATTTCATGGAGGCTATCAAGGAAGAGGATAGGGCCAAGGAGGAGGAGGACCTAGTAGAGGTCACAGATAAGTTATTTGCTATAATTGTGGGATACTAGGGAAGTATGCACTGGAGTTTCATAACCAGATACGCACGTCCTGCCAATACTGCAAATAGTTTGACCACACCATAGAAGAATGCATTGTGCTAGTTGCTAAGATGCCAGAGAAGAAGGCACAACCTTAGCAACCTACGCAGAACTTACAAATGATGAGAGCTGAGCCTCGCGAGGAAGATCCAAATGTGAATATCATGCTGAGAAGCAGAGTAACAACTACGGATGAGAGGAAAAATAGCCTGAAGAGGACGAATGGGTTCACAAGGCCTAAGAGAAGGAAGTTGGTTTTGATCTGGTGCACGTGAAGGAAAAATTTATGGAGGCCAAGAAAAGCTTCGCTAAGACATCTACTTTACGAAATTAGAATAGAGGACTAGGAACTAGCATGCTTGTAGAGGTTGATCCCTCTGTACTTACCACGTTCTTGGAAACCTGCATGAAACTTCTACGCGATAGCAAGGATGTGGAATGCCTGCCAGAATTAGTAAAAAAGTGTGATGGTAAAGAAAATGCTCCTAATGGACACCACGTAGTATGAAAAAATGGCAAACATAACGCAAGAACACGATGCTAGATGAGACTCACCATGCATATAGGATATTATGAGATGGACTAGGTTATTCTGGATCTGGGGTTTGATGCAAACATTTTACCTAAACAAACATGGGAAATAATGGGGAGACCTACGTTGTAGTGGTCTTTGATCCAGCTAAGGATGGAGAACCAATAGAAGATCATCCCTATGGGATGGCTACATGGAGTCACCGTAGATATATAAGGTGCGAACGTGCTGGCTAATTTTGAAGTAATAAAAATTGCTGACGACAACAATCCATACCCCATGCTCCTTGGAATTGATTGGTCCATTTATATGAATGGAGTCATCAACTTGAAGAAGAGAACAATGTCGTTCGAGAGGAAATCACTTCATGTTGTACTACCATTAGACCCTACAGAAGGACCGTGCCATATTGAATCGGTTCGTGACTATGAAGAAAGTGATGATAAATTGGATCAGATTTACAAAATAACTGCGCAAGATCAAGACTGTATTAATCCAAAAGTTGATGCATGAATTGCATGGCACTGAGAAATTTCTTGTGCCTCAGATTCAGATGAAGAATTGGAAAATAGGCAGAATAGGTTGCATGAAGTATCTACGTTGCGCTGCAACATGATGACTAAATTGTTGCACTGTGTGTCATCGGAGGTAAGAAATTTACCCTATTATGATGGTTTAACTGACGTAGATAAGTTTTTGGATGCCTTTGAATGAGAATTCCCTGAGAATCATCACTTCCAAGCACTGGTTCTGGCGCTATGCTAGCACGATGGTGGGGTATGCACAAGGACAACTTCGATGACTAGAGAGATTACAAAAGGATGATGAGGTTACGATTTGGTCGTCCTAAAATTTGATTGACTAAGATGTACAATGGGAGAAATGATCTGTGTGATAATTTAGTGAAGTGGACTAAATTTTATGGAACAGAGTTGCAGCCAGAGTGGGTGCACTTATTTTGTCATACTTTGGATACAATCACTATGAATTGGTACTTGGAGACGTAGCTCTGTCGTGGCACTACAAAGTGGGATATATTAAGGGAAGGATCCTTAATGACGTTCACTTTTAAAGATGGGATCTAATGCATTGATGAATCTCTACAGGCTGTTAAGGCATCGATCTTCCAAATTTCGCAGGATTCTTTAGAGTTGGTTCAACCTGATTGGAGCACCCAACTATGCCATGTGCTAGAATTCTATAATGTGACCGCTGAGGGGGAGGATGAAGATCCAAGAGATATCAATATTCCAGAGGAAGAAGGTGATCGTGAAGTTCAAGGTCCACAAGTAGAGGACCCGGACATCAATGTGCCATGGAAAACCAAGCAAGTAAACATTGGTACTAAAGCAGAGCCAAATTTGTAAAGATCGGTGACTAATGGGATGATTCCATAGTGGATAAAGTTGCCAAGTTACTCCGTGAGTACCAAGATATTTTTCCTACCAATTTTTTGGATCTGAAAGGCATCATAGATGACTTGGGTGTGAGGAAAATCACTTTGAAATAGGACACAAAGCCTATTAATAAAATATCGTATCGCCTTAATCTCAAGTACAAGGAAAAGGTCTGCTTAGAGTTGGACAAGATGCTTGAGGCAAGAATTATCGAACCTATGGAGGAATCTAATTCAGTGAGCCTGATTGTGGTTCAAGAGAAGAAACAAAAGGGATAAATAATAATTTGTGTAGATATCAGGAAACTTAATGATTCCTACATCCATGATACCTTTTAGACACTTGGATAACATTGGAGGGAAGGAGGACTACTCATTCACTGATGGATTTTCGAGGTACCATCAAATCAAGATTGCGTGAGAGGATAGGAGGAAAACAACCTTCGTGACTAAATGGGGTTGTTTTCAGTATACTGTCATGCCATTTGGACTCAAGAATGTGCCCAGGATATTCTTTCGTATAGTTATTGTAGGTTTTAACCCAGTACAAAAATTACCTGCATACGAATTCTAAAAACACAGAAAATAAAATGCGAGAGCATAACACATAAAACACATATACATAGAGATTTTCCCCTGGATCCCAAAACTAGGACTACCAACTTGATTTTTCATTATGCTCCTTTCAATGTCACAATACATATTCATACATGCCGAAGCATCCAATACCATGGACCGAAAACCATTGCGTCCAAAACCATGGACCGAAAACCATAGGTAGGTCCGCCTAACCTAATATAGGGTCCAAAAAAAAATTTCCCGAGGTGCTACCCCGGACCCCATAGAGGGGGGCTACCCACCCCCCTCAAACCCCCAGGGTAGGGGGGACTATCGCCCCCCTATGATCCCCCCGCTATGCAATTAGCACAACAAAGGGGGTCTCCACCCCCACTCTAACCCCCCGGTTCACTACACAGGCTCGTCATGGAAAGAATATAACACAACCCAACATTCTTCCACTTGTTGTTTTCTTTCCACAGGGGGCCACAGGAGATCTTAGTCATTTATCCAGACCTGCAATGCCCATTGTTTCTCTACACCATGAGAACTTCTCAGAGATCATAGATTTTGTCAATGCATCTTCAGTATTCTTCAAAGTGTCCACCTTTACCAGCAACACCTTTTTGTCTTCTATCATATCCCTCACAAAGTGATACTGAACATCGATGTGCTTTGTCTTTGAATGATAAGCGGGATTCTTTGGCAAGAAAATTGCACTTTGGCTATCACAGTCTATCCTTATAGGTCCCTGTACCAAACCCATACTCGAACACAATCTCTGCAACCAAACTGCTTCCTTGCTTGCATGAGTGGCTGCCATATATTCTGCCTCTGTAGTTGATAGTGCCACTACAGATTGTTTCTTACTCATCCAACTAACTACACCTCCAAATAGGTTAAACACATACCCACTTGTAGATCTTCTTTGATCTAGATCTCCAGCCCAGTTTGCAACAACAAAGCCACGAATATCCAACAGTCTACCCAATCCTGGACTTCCTTGGTAACACAAACCATAATCACTAGTGCCATGCAAAAATCTAAAAACCCACTTCACTGCTATCCAGTGCTCCTTCCCTGGTTTTGACATAAACCTGATCAATACTCCCACTGCATGTGCAATGTCTGATCTAGTACAGACCTTCGAATACATCAAGCTACTGACTGCACTTGCATATGGAATGTGGGACATGTCCTCTTCTCTTCTTGTGTCTTGGGACACTGTTCAACAGATAAATTTACACCTACAAGAATAGGAACCTTCACTGGTTTACTATCTTGCATATTAAACCTCTGCAATATTGTCTCAACATACTTCCTCTGGTTTAACAAGAGCTTCCTCTTTGTCCGATATCTTTTAATTTCCATGCCCAAAATATAGTTTACAGCACCAAGATCTTTCATGTCAAACTTGGAGGACAAATGGGTCTTCAAATCCTAGATAATTTCTTTGTCATTTCCAACCAGCAAGATATCATCCAGATACAAGACCAGATAAATAAGACGGTCACCAATTAATTTAAAATAGACACAGTGATCTGCTTTGCTTCTAGTGAAGCCAATTCCTCGTATAAATGTATCAAATTTCTGATACCACATCCTTGGTGACTGTTTTAACCCATACAGAGACTTATTTAACTTGCATACCAGTTCTTTCTTACCCTTCCCTGCAAAGCCTTCAGGTTGGTTCACGTAGATCTCCTCTTCCAGATGCCCATGAAGATATGTTGTCTTCACATCCATATTTTCTACCTCAAGTCAAAGTAGCAGCGACAGATAAAACTAATCTAATAGAAGTTACCTTGGCAACAAGAGAAAAAATATCTCCAAAATCAATTCCCGACACCTGGGAATAACCTTTTTCTACCAACCGAGCTTTGTATTTCTCCACCTTTCCTTCTTCATTTGTCTTCTTTTTGAACACCCATTTGCTGCCAATGGGTTTTCTTCCAGCTGGCAACTCCACCATATCTCAAGCCTCATTTTTGTGCAAAGTGCCATTTCATCAACCATGGCCTCTTTCCAGAGTTTTCCATCCTCTAAATCTACTACTTCCTTCATAGTTCTGGGATCATCATCAGTAATAGATAAAAAAAAATTGAATAGAAAGAAAATGGACTATACCTTTCTAGCTGCCTTCTTTCTCGAACTGATCTTCTTATACCCAGAGTTTTTGGCTTTTCATCTTCTGATTCCTCCTCTGTTGTAGAGTCTGATTCTTCCTCCTTTAGCTCAAACTCTATCTTCTCAGGTTCCTTTGGTTGGACTTCATGTTTAATAACATCTTTCACCTCTCTAAACACCACATATCGGTTGTACACAACCTTCCTTATTGTTGGGTTCCAAATCTTATAACCCTTTAATCCATCCTTATACCCAATAAAGATGCACTTTTCAGATTTACTATCCAACTTGGTTTGTTTCTCCTTTGGAACATGTACATATGCATCACATCCAAATACCCTCAAATGTGAAAGAGAGGGTTTCTTACCAGTCCATACCTCTTGTGGACTCTTATCCTCCAACGTTGATGAAGGTGATCTGTTGACCAGGTAACATGCTGTCTCCACCGTGTCTGCCCATAATTCCTATCATAACCCAACACCACTAAGCATGCCTCCTGCCCTTTCCATCAAGGTCTTTTTCATTCTTTCTGCAAATCCATTTTGCTGAGGTCTATATGGAGTATTCTTCTATCGTACTATACCACACTTCTTACAGAATTCTTCAAATTCCTTACTGAAAAACTCTCCACCGTTATCTATCCTCAGCACCTTTATCTTCTTCTCTATCTGGTTTTCCGCCAGAGCCTTAAATTCTGTAAACTTGTCAATGACTTCAGATTTCTTCTTAAGGAAATATATCCATGTATTCCTTGAGAAGTCATCTATAAATGATACATAGTACACAGACTTACCGAGTGATGGAACCTTCATAGGTCCAAACACATCACTGTGCATAAGCTCTAAAATCTGTTTCGCCCTCTTACCACAAGAGGGGAAACTCACCCAATTCTGCTTCCCATATACACAATTTTCATAGAAATCAAAATCCAGAGAGCTATTACTCATACCTTCTACTATACCTTTACCATGAAGTATTCAAAGGCCCTTCTCTCCAATATAACCAAGCCTTTGATGCCACATCATGGTCTTCTCACCAGAGACCACTAGATTTTCTACTCCACTTTCAGGAACCACAGAACTGTTGCACCCATCAACAACAGTGCTACCTTGTAGCTTGTACAGAGTTCCAGTCCGAACTCCCTGCATCAATACCAGTGCTCCTCGAACCATCTTGCAGGTATCCTTCTCAAACACTGTTTTCACACCTACATCATCCAGCTTGCTTATAGAAATCAGATTTTTGGCTAATGCAGGAATATGCAGAACACCCAGAAGTGTTCTAACCCTTCCACCGTGCAACATCAACTTTAATTTTCCGTGACCAATGATTCTAGCCTTCCTATCATCCCCTAAGAAGACATCACCGCCATTGTATTTATCATATTTGCAGAACCACTCTCTATGGGGAGTGAAGTGAAAGGATGCACCCGAGTCAATCAAACATGCCTCATGATCTAAATGTGTACTTGAAGAAGCCAAGTACACATCCCCACCTTCATCTAAGGTGGTTTTTGCCTTTGCAGAAGAAGCATTATCAGATCCCTTTCCTTTGTTAGGAGATTTAGATTTACAGTCCCTTTTGTAGTGCCCTTCCTTTCCGCATTTCCAACACACCACCTTTACAGGTTTTCCTAGAGATTTAGATCTCCCACTTGATGACTTATGTTTGTTTCTATTCTAAGACCGTCCTCGCACAGACAAGGCATCACCATTCTGGCTCTCCATATTTTTCCGTCTCATATCCTTCGTTAGCAAGGATGAGACTATTTCATCAAATTGCAAGGCAGTTGCATTGCTACCTATGGCAATAACCAAACTATCCCATGAATCTAGTAGAGAACACAACAAACTGATGCACTTATATTCATCTGAAATTTTAATATCAATAGATAATAACTGACTTACCACAGTATTAAATGTATTTATATGCTCTGTCACTGAGTCTCCATCTTTCATGCTCAGATTGTACAAATTTTTTCATAGGAGCAATTTATTCACCAGAGACTTAGATTATTACAAAGCCCCTAACTTGTCCCACAAAGCCTTAGCCGTATCTTCCCATGATACATTCAACAATACTGAATCTAAGACACAAAATTGTATTGTGCTCTTTGCCTTCCAATCCAACTTCTTCCATTCTTCATCGGACACTCCAGTTGGTTTAGTACCTGGATCTACCACGATCCACTGATCTTTATGCACCAACAGATCCTCCACCTTGAGTTTCCATGACTCAAAACTCTGACCATTAAAATTCTCGATCTTTATCTTTCCACTGCTAACCATCTTTTTTCACCACCTAAATCGATCCCACAGATCTCCCATTGAACAAGGTCTACCACAGACCCGACTGAAACCCCTCAACAACAAAGGTGTACCCTTGAAGCCAAAACAACTCTGATACCAAATGTAGGTTTTAACACCATAAAAAAATTACCTACATGCGAATTCTAAAAACACAGAAAATAAACAATGCGAGAGCATAACACATAAAACACATATACACAGAGATTTTCCCTTGGATCCCAAAACCAGGACTACTAGCTTGATTTTTCATTATGTTCCTTTCAATGTTACAATACATATTTATACATGCTGACGCATCCAATGCCATGGACTAAAAACCATAGGTAGGTCTGCCCAACCTAATATAGGGTCCAAAAAAAAAGATTTCCCAAGGCGCTGCCCCAGACCCCGTAGAGGGGGACTACCCTCCCCCCTCAAACCCCCTTGTGACCCCCCCGCTATGCAATAGACGCAACGAAGGGGGGGCTCCGCCCCCCTCTAACCCCTCGGTTCACTATGTGGGCTAGTCATGGAAAGAATATAACACACCCAACAATTATAGAAGCGTTCAAGGAGTTCATCCATAAGTTCTTGGAGATGTATTTTGATTACTAAACAGTGTTCAGCTTAGTGAAGTTCCATGTAGCAAGTCTGCGCCTGATGCTAGATACGTGCCATAGATAATAGATCACATTGAACCTAAGGAAGTGTCTATTCTATGTCCCCTTTGGGATCTTTTTGGGTCATGTGGTGTGCAAGCAAGGGTTGATGGTGAACCCTGCCAAGGTGATAGTAAATTTGGAGGTCCCGAGAAGTGTCAAACAGTTGCATGCAATGCCCATGGAGAAATTGTTGAAGAAGGACACTACATTCTGTTGGGATGAAGAATGTCAGCGAAGTTTGGATGTATTGAAGGAGAAGATGGTCACCACACCGATTTTGGTCTTCCTGAATTGGAAAAAGGAATTCCATGTACATGTCGATGCCTCATGCATTGCATTGGGAGCAATGCTAACATAGGCTAGTGAAGGAGAAATGGACCATGTTATAGTCTTCGCGAGCAAGAAATTATCAGAGGCTGAGAAGAATTACTCAATGGTAGAACATGAAGGATTGGCTATGGTATATGCACTTCAAAAGTTCAAGCACTACTTGTTGGGTGAACATTTCAAAATGTACACAAATAATTTTGCCTTGAAATACCTGGTCAATAAGCCTGTGTTGGGCGCGGGGGGGGAATCTACCAATGGTTGATGTTATTTCAAGAGTATGACTTTGAGGTGATTGTGAAGACAGGTAGGTTGAATGTGGGACTTGACCATCTGTTGCAGATAGAGACAGGAGATGAGCCTACTAATTTGGCTGAAGGATTTCCTGATGCACATCTCTTCGTGGTGTGCATAACAGATAACCAATTTGGAGATATTATCCACATTTTGACTACAGGAATGACACCAGAAGGATACACCAGTCAGCAAAACAAGGAGTTATTAGTGTGCGCGATGGATTTCTCAGTGATTGCAGGACATTTGTATAAGATATGTGTAGACAAGATATTGCAATGGTATGTGCCAAATTTTGAACGGAATGACATCCTCGCTGAAGCTCATGGAGGGGCTTTGGGAGGAAATTATGTAGGAAAAGCAACAACACAGAAGATTTTAAGCGCAAGGTTGTGGTTGCCTACGTTGCATAAAGATTCTAAAGCATATTGTAGGGCATGCAATGCATGTCAACAAATGGGGAGACCATCATCGAGGGATGAGTTGTCACTGAATCCTCAAGTATCATTGCAGCCATTTGAAAAATGGGCAATTGATTTTGTTGGACCAATTCAACTGCCAAGAAGGAAGACAAGTGCGTGCTATATCATCACTGCGAAAAAATATCTAAACAGATTGGTGGAGGCACAGCCGGTGAAGGATTGTATATGGGCTACAACAACAAAGTTCTTGTTTGAGTATGTGTTATCCAGATTTAGTTGCCCAAAAGTGTTGATGAGTGATTGGGGGACACACTTCCTAAATGAAACAATCAACACGTTGACTGAAGAGTTCTAGGTTTATCATCAGAAGAGTGCCCCGTATCATCCTCATGCTAATGGAATAGTGGAGGCCTTTAATAAGATCTTGAGAATGTGTTGACAAAGATTTGCAATACACAACAGAATGACTAGGATGTGCACGTACCTACAATGCTATGGGCCTACAGGAGTAGTTACAAAAAGCTAACAAGTCATACACATTTTAGATTGGTCTATGGCATAGAAGCTATGATGTCTATGGAATATATCATGCCTATTCTATGCATAGCAGCTTTCATAGGTATGGCAGATCATGAAGCCTTGGAAGAATGGCTCATGAAACCGATGGAGGTTGAAGAAGATAGATTCTTAGCTGGATTCCATCAGCAAGTACAAAAGGAACAAGAAAAATCTTGGCACGATCAACATATCAAGGTACGCATGTTCAATGTAAATGGTCTGGTATTATTATATGATAGCAAGTTCACCAAGTTTTTGGGGAAATTTTAGATGTACTGGATTGGGCCATATTTTATCAAAGAGATTACAGATGGAGACACAATACATCTCGTGAAACTGAATGGAGAACCTTTTCCAGGAAGGGTGAATGGCAAATGATTGAAGCCATATACAGGGGATCTGACTGAATGACTATATGACGATAGGATAGTCTTAGTGCTCCAGGAAGTTGTAAGGGAGCGCGAGACTATAAAATACACTTCTAGGCTAGGAGGACTCCGCAGCAGGTGGGCCGCGTGGAAAATGGTGAAGATATAGTATAAGAAGCTGCGCGAAGGGAGATGCGCTATGGAGGGAGGTGCCACACAACATAGTGGGAAAGTGACCGTTGGAGTCACTATTCATGATTTGACAGCCAGAAGACGGTTAAGAGGAGCAGGATGGTGGCATTTAAGGCCAAAATATTTGAATATATACAGCCAAAATAACATTAACAATCGAATTTTTGGGGGAACGGTTAGACTTGAATTCAAAAACGCTTATAAATTATGCTTGCCAACTCAACATAGAGCACTTTTCACACTTAGAGTTTTTGAGTTGTGTTGTCTGTTGCTTATGAACAACTCGTTCTTTGAGGATTTGGTAATGAGCTCAGCATTTCCCAATTTACCAGAGTTGAACCAAAATTTTATGCTTGACACCATGTTAGGTCCAAGCCCTACTGAGACGGTGAGAATTGGGGGAGATATCGTGTTTGAAGGAGCTTCTCTTGAGGTAGTGAGTATGGAGGCTCCAACTCCTATGCTTTCAATGCTGAGGTTGCTTAGACTAAAGCCCACCCCTATTATAGAAACCCAAAAGCCGAAGAAGGATAAGCATAAGAATTCGATGTTGCTGCACGTGTCACCTCGAAAACATTTTGCAACTAAAAAGAAGAAGGACAAGAATCCTGAAAGGGTTGTCGATTTGGAGGACATAGAAGCTGAGGGAGTGGAGCCCTTTAATAAGTTACCTGATTACATCCCTCTGCGCAAAGGGAAGGAAAAGGTCACCAAGGACCTAGATTATGACAAATTCGTCATATTTACACCCTTGCTATCGGAGCTAGTTCTCTTTAAAGGTTCGCACCTCGTGTGGATCCCCCTACTAAATATGGAAGATTGGCAATTAGTGAAGCATGAACAGTTCCCTCACCTAGCAACAGGAAAATTATATGAAGCATGTTTGCAACCTAGATTTAGGTGTAATTGAGTTGGAGACAGTGGAATGGATCTAGGAGTGGAAAATTCCAGGCTGTTGAACTTGTTGTGGGTGCCCCATTATCACCGCACTACTTTCAATACCACTTGTGTGCGAAATTTACTTACTCTTGTGCATGATGGGTGCTTATGGCTAGGAGGGCCTATACCCATCATTGACATTCTCATCCACAAGATGATGCACTTGCTACATGAGGGCTTGAATTCGACCAAGGAGTTTGGTGGAAAGGCAAGTGAAAAATACTTGACAAACAAAATGAAAAGGGAGTTTTCACTTGTGAAAAACGCGTGCAGCTATTCAATCACATCTATCAACGATCCTGCGGTGCAGATGGCCACTCAATACTGGCCGGAAAGGTAATGAGGAAGTGTCACGTGGATGAGGTTTTGGCACATGTGGTATTTGGTGGGCTCCAGTATTATAGCAATAATGCTACAACTCCTGGAACTCCCTTCTTTAATTTTATCAACCCGGTAGTTCGTAACAAACTTGGAAGCGACGGTGCTGTATGCACAAGTACTAGCTCTTGCCGCGGCTGTCAGTTGGTCAGCTGGCACAAGTCCGCTAGGAGCTTAAGCCAACTTCTATGAGCTCTTAGAAGAATCTTTTTAATTGATGGATGAAAGCTAACTCAAAGGAAGCTAATATAATTGCAAAAAGAAACTGAAAGCCAAAAAGAAACGCAAACCCTAGCAAACCATAATTCTACCAGCTAGTCCTACTGATGCAAAGGAGAGCATGCAAACTACTAAAAGAGATGCCATTAATTCTATGAAGGTAAAATACATGTTTCTAGACTACCTCTATTTGAAGAAAACATCTTTTTGTATTTTTGGCTAAGTTATTAGAATTATCATGCATGTGCTTTTAACTAACTTTTCACTGTGCAGGGGTGGATCAAGGAGGAGAAATGCTTGGGAAAGGTTGGGAAGGTTCAGAGAGGGTCTATGGGGTCCCTAACACCCTTCCAGAGAGTCTCACAAAGTTTGGCTGCCAAGAAACCGTGTTTATGAGCTTCTACAGGAAGTCTGCAGGGGTTCTACAGGATGTTCAGGATTTCTTCTACAGGATGTTTCGAAATGGGATTTTGGAGCATGGATGGACGGAAAAAGATGGAGGAATGAGTATGAAGGTGAAATAGTGGTGTGAAGAGGTCTAGGACTTGGTGGATGAGGCTAAGGAGCGATTGGATTTGTTCAAGGATGGATGAAACGATGTTGCACAAGAAGATGAGAATCATGGCAAAGTAAGCGGATGAGGCAAATGTAAGGTAAGGGTTATAAGTGAAGGGTGAAGCAGGTAGGTTGGATGGAGTATGGGCAGGTAAGGAAGGATAACAGGTACTCTGCAAGTGGTTTTTCAAACTGAACAAACAAAGACATGCGAGAAAACAAAGATCTAGTTATAAAACCTATGACCTAGTTACTTCACTCTAATCTGACCTAACAGCAAAAGGAAATGAACATAAGTTTATTTGCAGTGAAACCATGTGAAACAACTATGAAACAAAGTGATCATAAACCTAAGCATGCATCCAAACTGATATCAAGTTCTACGAACGAGATTCAAACACTAATGATTGCATGGTGAAGCAAAGAAAGTGTTTTTGTTTGGGACAGCATGGTTACTTCAACTCCAGCCCCTGATCCAATAAGGAAGAGGTGAAACCAAAAGCGTTTGCTGACCCTTTTTTGGAGCTTTTTCCTGTTATTATCCTACCAATATATTCTAAACATAAACAACTACTTTAACCATCAAAAGAAATCTAAATAACGAAGCAAGATCTAAATCTAAATAGCAGATTTTATTTTAAGAACGTAGCAAACACATAAAGATAAACGAAGGAGGTACTGGGCGCTTGAGATGGGCCCAACCCCAAGAGCTACAGCCTCCCAAGAGAGATTTAGAGTTGGTGCAAAGTTGGATTCATCTTTATTGATCAAGAAATGAAGAGTTACATCAAAATTGTCCACAAGAAGGACTTGAAAATGAGTTGAGAGCAAAGCTAATCTATTGCATAAAAATCGAACTACAAACTAGCTAACTAATGGCTGCAAAATGACTAACCACTAGCTACTATCTACTGGCTAACTAGCTAACATCCACTGGCTACACTGGCTAACCAAAATGAGGCCCTAAGCCTTCTTATTTATACAATTTGAGGACCCAACAGTCCTCCTAAAATTTAGGGACTCGGCTGCCCAAGACTTGTAGTTAACAGCAGTCCTACTTCACTTGCTTGGCTGCCCTTGTGTTGATTGATTCGGTGGCCCTTGAACTCCGAGCTGATGGTGGAGAATTCGAGGTAAGGGCCCATAAATGAAGGGGACACCTTCCTACAAATCCTCTCCCTTGTCTTCCCACGAATTTGGCTGCCAATTGCTCATTAAGACCTTCAATTTTGTCTCCAAATTGACCAAAAAGGCTACACAAAGCACCCATTAGACTTGTTGGCATAATGACTAACCAAATTCACTCTATTAACATAAATATAATAAAAAACATGCAATAAACTAATGAGAATGGTGGATTAAGTCAAGTTAGGAGGTTGAATGAGCCCAAATAATTATCCATTTTTGGGGCTCATCATCACCCCCCTACTGAAAGTGTTGCTCATCCTCTTAGCAACCAATCTCTCTCCTCATCTTTGATGGCATTGGTGGCTTCCTTAGCTAAAATCTCAGCCGATTTCTCCTTTTTCTTCCCTTTTTCCAAACTTCCTGTAGAAAGTCTTGTAGCCACGTTTTCTGGCTTCATGTAGAAACAGACAGCACCACTGTATCCTGCTTGGCTGTGGGCGATTTTCCTTTCAGCTTGGCTGTGGCAGCCTTCATCTTCTCCCCCTTTCTGCTCTTCTTCCTCACTGTTAGAAGGACTGATATCTTTGGCCAAAACTCTTCATTCATTTTTGTGGCACATTCACTTAATGACTGTAGAAGAAAATAGGAAATGCTTAACTTCTTTTATGGAGGTGAATCAATTCCATGTCTAAGTTCACACAACAACCTAAAATGATAACCATGGATAATGATGAATTATGAATTCCCTTGGCATGGTGAGAGTGCTTCCTTTCCTTATGCTTTGGTTAGAAAAGGAAATGTTGTTGATGGTTTCCCCTTAGATTCAAGGAAGAATTTCTGGGCTGTGTGATATTAATGAACAACAATTCCTTGGCTTCAAGACTTTTGCTGCCCAAATACTCAGCTGTCCGTGTATAAAAGGAAGACTTAGGTTTCCACAGACAAGGCACAGAGCTCAATTCTCATCCCCAGTGATCATACAGCCATGTAAATTCGAATTCTTCATGCATAGGTTAGCCCTCACAGTGCTTTAGCTTTTCTACAGGGGGAAATTTTTTTTAACGGGAACTATGGAGGAGAATTTTGACACAAAATCGAATGAGAAATTCCATGCTACACACAAGCAGCTGCTATTTTTGACTCACAGGTGGGCTTATCTCTAACTCTCCTACTCCCGACAGTTCAGTTCACCATTTATTCCAACACATATCATGACAACATGTTCTTGTGTCCTTTCATCACTGATTTTATCTGATACTAATTCAGGCATTCCCTGAGTGTCAATATCCATAGAAGTGTTTGCAACACACTGTTCTGTCTTTTCAACTTTAATTTTAGCTAATATAAATTCTGGCATTCCCTGAAAGTCCCCCGGAGGAACCTCTGCCTGTAGAACCTCTGTAGTCTCAGTGCTTTTATCCAATAGTGATTCTGAGATCCCTTGTGCTTCTATTGATTCCTTTGACTTCTGAGAAGGCTGTGAAGAATCCTCAAAACTACTAATCTCAATACGTTCATCCACCAATGGTCCTGGACATCCTTGCAAGTTAGCCATCACGACATCCTTCCCAGCAGCATAGTTTCCTGTGTCTTCATTGCAGTTCTCATCCAATGAGGATGTTGATGGTCCTTGCATTTCTGGCAAAAAAACATCCTGCTGAGTAGCCTCTGTTACACATCTCCCTGCATGGTCTTCATTTATTTCTCCCAATATTGGAATTGAAATAGGCTGTTTTGACTGTCCAGAATCAACATGTGTTTCTTGAAAATATGCAATAACAGTTGTGTTTTGTCCAGCATCATTGTCTGACAACACCATGTCCCTTGGATTTTCATTCATCCCACCTTGTCTTGTATCCTCCATCTCTGTCAGACTGCTCCGGAAGGCTATGCTGTACTTCCTGTAGAAGACCCCACCCGTTTCCTGTAGAATGTTATTCTGCCTTTGAGTGAGCCCGATGCACTAGAGAAATTAGAAAACAGGTAGAAAAACTCAGCGGAGGACGATAGGTTAATCATTTTGTGGAAGCAGAGGATGTATACTTCAGTTGAACATGTTGCAAGTGCAAGTTGAATAATAGTCTATGAATTTCAGCTGAGCGCTCATTAATTTCTGAGTGATTTTTGGTGGAGTGAGGTGGCAAAGACGTGTCTTGGCCCATGCACTATTGTGCTATCATGAACTGCAGTGGTTAACTATTTGTTCTCTACTTGTATTCACTTCCATTAGTTGCATTGGAGTTTAGAATATCCCCAACTGTCTGTGTTTTTTAAATTTCACGTGAATGACTGATCCATGCATGCTGCGTGATTTTTGCCTTGATGCGTGCAATCCAATATGGCTAGCTTCTTGGCTGAATCCACCCATCTCATTCGTTCATGCAATGCTTAGATTAGATTCATGCAATAGAAGAACAAGGTTTAGTCGCGTACCTGAAGTCAACTGGCTGCTGTGAAGCTTTTTGCTGCTGCATGCTCATATTCTGCTGTTGCATGCTTGGATCCTTTGGTTGCATGAGGGCTTGGCTGATGATTTTTGATTGCTTTTCCTTGTGTAGGTGTCCTCTGACCAGATCTAAGCTGCATGCAATTGTTTCCACATTCAAATCTGCACGTTCAAGCTGCTGCTGCTGCATTGTCACAGAACCAGAACTTGTTTTCGCCATTGCTCCCAAACGGTAAACTGGATTGATCTGAAACTTGCTGAGCATGTTCCTATCATCATTATGCATCTCCCATAGCAAAATTTTGATCAATGGATGCACGGATTTCGAGAAAAATGGAAAATGGCTAAAGATTTCAGAGATCAATTTCTCGGAAACCGTGCATTGGAATCGGCTGAAACTGCTTGGGTTGGTTACCATAACTCATATGCATATCCCCATGAAACAAGTTTTGAAACGGATGCATGGATATGGAGAAAATGCAAAAATGGCTGATGGTGATGGAGGCTAAGTTCTTGGAAACCGTGCACCAGAATTGGCTAAAACTGCTCAAGCATGTTGCCATCACCCTTGTACAATTCCCCATAAAACGGTTTGTCAAATGGATGCATGGTTTTCAAGTTATGGCAAAAACAAATTTTGTTCCATGTGTTTTTTTCTTCAAGGCATTTTGCAAGTGTTTGCATGGAAGGGAAAACTGAGCTTGGGTTGTGATGCAGGTATGGAGATGATGGAGGAGGAGTTGGAAGATTGCATGAGGGCTTCTGAACCCTTGAGGAAGCTACCATGTTCACCAAACCACTTTTTGAAATCCATATCTAGTTTACCACAATTTCTACAGGAAGTTCCTGTAGAAGCACAATGAGAAGCACAATGAGGTGGAAAAAATGATGGAGAAAGGCAAGGGATGGACACACAAGTGCTTGTAGGCCTAATCAACAGATTCCCACCACTAGATTCACTTTTGAAATTGGATTTGGCTCGTCCAAAGGTTCTATAGGATGTTTCCTGTAGAAATACAGAGCTTCCTGTAGAAGGCAAAAAAAATTCCTTTGACCTTGATTTGAGTGCTCCTCCTGTCATGAAACGTCCTTCTTGCAACCTGCAATGTCATTGCTACAACATGAAATTATTCAATGGAGATTAGCTTTATTTTTCTTTTTCTTTTTCTCTTTTTTTTTTTTTTGAAAAACAACTAGGGCGCCTCATGGAGGTTTTCACCCTAATTGCCTGCCTTGGGCGCCTCCAAGGGAGGTTTTCACCCAAAGATCTTATTCTCTTTTCTCTTTTTTTTTTTCAACCCATTGACCGCCTCATGGAGGTTTTCAATCAATGAGCCAATCTAAGGCGCCTCCGAGGAGGTTTTCACCTTAGATTTCTATTTTCCTCTTTTTTCATTTTTTTTCTTTTTCTTTTTTTTCTTGTTTTTTTTCTTTTTTTCTACCCTACCCTACTTGAAAAAACAAAATCGTTCTCAAGTATAAGAATACTTCCAATGGAGCCATGTGCACATCAATATTAGAGACAAAATGATGTGGAGGCTCGAAATGCATGCTTGGATAGGTATCCAGATCTCAGAGACCAAATGATCTGGCTTTGAAGGGATCAAACATAACTGAGGAAGAAAGTACCGCTGCAACTTAGTGACCTTCTGAAACCATATCTCAATATAGCTTTGATATCCTTGGTCGTCTTGCTGATTTGGATCATTCTTCATGTCACCTTCTATCATGACCTTCTGATCTTCCTCTTTTTGTTGATCTTTCTCTTGAGTACATGGAGGATTTGATGATAACCATGAGGGAACTCTCTCGATCTCTGATTTAGATCTCTTCTCTTCATCAAGTGCAGCCCATGGTTCTTTGATCTCCTCTTTGGAACCTTCTTTTTCCTTTGGTCCTTCAATGTTGTCAATAGATTCTCTCTTTTGCAACACTCTTCCTGAGCTTTGGTGAACATCATTGAGCTCAAAAGGAGTCATTTGCACATGTTGTGCCTCAGCTTTGCAATTGGGTTGAGCTACTCCATGGTATGGCTTTGGAAATGGTACGGGTAGTTGAGTGGAGGTGTAAGATTGAGATGGAGATGGATGGCATTGTGGTTGGGTAGGCATTTGGGGTTGCCTTGGTGGAGGAGGAGGCGATGGTTGTGGATGAGCAGGTGGTGGAGGAAAATAAGTGGGAGGAGTGTTGTATTGGGGCCTCAACTCCTGATAAGATGCATTCCACTGAGGCTGTGGCTGAGGATAAGAGTGAAACGAATGAGCAGCTGGTTGGGCATAATATGGATTTGTGAAGGAACAAGGAGGAGGTGTGAACCAGGAAGGATGAGCAGGGGGACCCCATGAGGGTATGGAAGTGGTTTGATAGGGGTCATAATAGGTCTGGGATGTACCTTGCATTCCCTGCTGGTAGGGTATGGGTCCATGTGGCCTCCTTTGGTTCATATAACAGAGTGATTCAGTGGCTCCTTTGGCTCTCTGGTATGCAACTTTGATTCCAGGCAAGGAAGGGCACTGATTTGTAGGATGGTATTCTTCACAGGTGAAACACACTTCTAGAGAGTGCATTGGACATTCGTTCCTAGGATGCTTTCTAGTGCACCTAGGACAAAAAATGGCCAGAGCCCTCTTGGCTTCTTCTTGCTTCTTTTGGATCCGCAAGGTATCCAATTGCATGGCAAGAAACTGCCTCATATCACTCTTGAAATCTTCGATCTGATTTGCAAATTCATTTTTGGATAAGGTACTGCTCCCAACATTTCTGCTTGTAGCCATTTGCTCCAGAGGAATGGTTTCTTCTTCTTCTTCCCTAGAGGTTCTTTAAATATGCCTTGATGTCCACCCAGGGGTTCTTTAATCACAGCCATCGAAGAAGAGAGAACGTTGGCTATGTGAAGCAGTGGGGGTGTTGTGCAATCATTTTTTTTAACTTATCTCTACTCCTACAAGATATGAAATGAAATCTTTTTGGTTGATTTTTTCTTTTTTCTACTTCTACATGCAAAACTGAAATAGATTGAACTGCAACTAACTATCTTGCTAAAATGAAAATGTGGAATTGAAATGAAAGCAGGAAAGGACTAATCTATTTTTCTCAAATGAAATTGCAGGAATGAAATGCTAGGCTACGCTTGCGGAATTGAAATGCTAATCTACGCTTGCAGAAATGAAATTGCAGAATTGAAATGCTAATCTATGAAAGCGAGAAATGCTAATCTATGAAAGCGGGAAATGCTAATCTACTTTTGCATAAACGAAATTGCATAATGGAAATGAAATAAACTACTTAGCAGAAGATTGTAGTGGAAAATAGAAGAAAATCAACAATCACTAATACTCTGACGCTTCCCCGGCAACGGCGCAAAAAAGATGGTGGGCTCCAGTATTGTAGCAATAATGCTACAACTCCTGGAACTCCCTTCTTTAATTTTATCAACCCGGTAGTTCGTAACAAACTTGGAAGTGACGGTGCTGTATGCACAAGTACTAGCTCTTGCCGCGGCTATCACTTGGTCAGTTGGCACAAGTCCTCTAGGAGCTTAAGCCAACTTCTATGAGCTCTTAGATGAAGCTTTTTAATTGATGGATGAAAGCTAACTCGAAGGACGCTAATCTAATTGCAAAAAGAAACTGAAAGCCAAAAAGAAATGCAAACCCTAGCAAACCCTAATTCTACCAGCTAGTCCTACTGACGCAAAGGAGAGCATGCAAACTACTGAAAGAGATGCCATTAATTCTATGAAGGTAAAATACATGTGTCTAGACTACCTCTATTTGAAGAAAACATCTTTTTGTATTTTTGGCTAAGTTATTAGAATTATCATGCATGTGCTTTTAACTGACTTTTCACTGTGCAGGGGTGGATCAAGGAGGAGAAATTCTTGGGAAAGCTTGGGAAGGTTCAGAGAGGGTCTAAGGGGTCCCTAACACCTTTCCAGAGAGTCTCACAAAGTTTGGCTACCAAGAAACCATGTTTATGAGCTTCTATAGGAAGTCTGCAGGGGTTCTACAGGATGTTCAGGATTTCTTCTACAGGATGTTTCGAAATGGGATTTTGGAGCATGGATGGAGGGAAAAAGATGGAGGAATGAGTATGAAGGTGAAATAGGGGTGTGAAGAGGTCTAGGACTTGGTGGATGAGGCTAAGGAGTGATTGGATTTGTTCAAGGATGGATGAAACGATGTTGCACAAGAAGATGAGAATCATGGCAAAGTAAGCGGATGAGGCAAATGTAAGGTAAGGGTTATAAGTGAAGGGTGAAGCAGGTAGGTTGGATGGAGTATGGGCAGGTAAGGAAGGATAACAGGTACTCTGCAAGTGGTTTTTCAAACTGAACAAACAAAGACATGCGAGAAAACAAAGATCTAGTTATAAAACCTATGACCTAGTTACTTCACTCTAATCTGACCTAACAGCAAAAGGAAATGAACAGAAGTTTATTTGCAGTGAAACCATGTGAAACAACTATGAAACAAAGTGATCATAAACCTAAGCATGCATCCAAACTAATATCAAGTTCTACGAACGAGATTCAAACACTAATGATTGCATGGTGAAGCAAAGAAAGTGTTTTTGTTTGGGACAGCATGGTTACTTCAACTCCAGCCCTTGATCCAATAAGGAAGAGGTGAAACCAAAAGCGTTTGCTGACCCTTTTTTGGAGCTTTTTCCTGTTATTATCCTACCAATATATTCTAACCATAAACATCTACTTTAACCATCAAAAGAAATCTAAATAACGAAGCAAGATCTAAATCTAAATAGCAGATTTTATTTTAAGAACGCAGCAAACACATAAAGATAAACGAAGGAGGTACTGGGCGCTTGAGATGGGCCCAACCCCAAGAGCTACAGCCTCCCAAGAGAGATTTAGAGCTGGTGCAAAGCTGGATTCATCTTTATTGATCAAGAAATGAAGATTTACATCAAAACTGTCCACAAGAAGGACTTGAAAATGAGTTGAAAGCAAAGCTAATCTATTGCATAAAAATCGAACTACAAACTAGCTAACTAATGGCTGCAAAATGACTAACCACTAGCTACTATCTACTGGCTAACTAGCTAACATCCACTGGCTACACTGGCTAACCAAAATGAGGCCCTAAGCCTTCTTATTTATACAATTTGAGGACCCAACAGTCCTCCTAAAATTTAGGGACTCGGCTGCCCAAGACTTGTAGTTAACAGCAGTCCTACTTGACTTGCTTGGCTGCCCTTGTGTTGATTGATTCGGTGGCCCTTGAACTTCAAGCTGATGTTGGAGAATTCGAGGTAAGGGCCCATAAATGAAGGGGACACCTTCCTACAAATCCTCTCCCTTGTCTTCCCACGAATTTGGCTGCCAATTGCTCATTAAGACCTTCAATTTTGTCTCCAAATTGACCAAAAAGGCTACACAAAGCACCCATTAGACTTGTTGGCATAATGACTAACCAAATTCACTCTATTAACATAAATATAATAAAAAACATGCAATAAACTAATGAGAATGGTGGATTAAGTCAAATTAGGAGGTTGAATGAGCCCAAATAATTATCCATTTTTGGGGCTCATTAGTATCGTTAGCTGCACAATGCGCGAAGGTTGTTCAATTTAACTGGTCGCGATACCTATGCACTTAATTCCTTGTGAATTTTTGTGAGGTCCAGGATGAGACCAAACCATTCCGCTATGCATGGTTGCTACTATCAATCATGTTGGTCGCATGGGAGCTGTCGGAGGACAACTAGTTTCCTCCGCTAAAGGAAGAGTTGCTGGAGGCTACACAATTTTCCTCCTTATGAGCCATGAAGGACCCTACGCGAGTCACTAAGACAAAGATATTTTGGGTGTTGATGGACTCTATTCTCCGCATGGCCATCAACCAGCGTCCAAGGTTGTCCCCAACCTTGTATGAGAAGTTGTCAGCATCTGTCGCATTTAAAGTTGACTTCCACTGCGTCTATGTTCACGTGGGCAAGGACCCATAGTAGAAATGGTACGATTTACCATACTTGGTCATAGATCATGACATTCAGGAGGTGATCAAGCATTAGTCGGCAGAGTGGCACACCCCATCAGATTTGGATGGAGGAACTATTAAGGGCACTGTCACATGGAATAAGTCGATCTTGCGGACAAGATAGACCTTCCTAAAATCTAAAGAAGACCTAATGACAAGCAAACCAACCAGACACTATCTTTCTCTAAATATGCTTTAATGAACAATAGCAAACAAGTGTTTTTAGGGCCTACGTTAGGTCCAACGCTAGCTTGTGGATGCCCTCGCTCCTTCCATCCAAATGAGCTCCTTTTCGTGAATCTGCAAACACAAACAAGGCAAACAAATTAAGTAGCACCTGAAAATCCAATTGCATCAAAACATATTTAACATGAAAGTCAAGGAGTCCATGAAACAAATAACATAAGGTACTTGTTGAGAAAAATGAGTTTGATTGTATTAATTCAAAAGAAGAAGAACCTTACAACCTTTGCCTTGACGCTGTACAAGTTACTCCCAAGGTCCAGCAAGAAGTCTCCTCTACTTTGACAAGTTTCACTCACTCCCCAATGAAACCAAAAAGGTATGTGATCTCTCCTCTTTAGGCTTAACTAGGAAGTCTTGATTTCACCAACATTTACCCTCAAAAATGTTCAGCTTCTAACTTCTCTAGCAACTAGCCCAATGCCTGTATTTATAGTGCAATGGAGGGAGGTTACTAGGTCCTCCTTCAAAGGGATAAAGCCCTCCTTCAAAGGGATAGCTCCTCTCCTCAAGGGATTAGCTCCTTCTCTTTTGGGATGCATGAAGCACCTCAGAGCGAACAATCCACGTCAAAATTCCTTCTAGAAACCTCTAGAGTTAACCCAAAGTGAGTTTTTTTAAGGTAAAACTTGCGCCTTTTTACTTTCACAGGGGTCCGCACCTACACCGTTAGGGACAGAGCGGGCAGGTCCGCAGCTTTTGTACACATTAGGTGCGGGACCGCAAGTGACCATGAGAGAAAGTGCGGAACCAGAGTTACATTGATTTTTAATGTCTCTCTCTCATTTTCAAAGCTTGATTTGAAGAGCTGAGGTCTGAGACTTGCTTAGGAGGATAGTACAAGTGATGATATACCCATACTGACTGTAAATAATCATGGTGACGATATTTTTGTGTAACATATTTCCCCCTAAAGTGCGAAGTCTTTAGTAGATGAGGATTTCTTATCATTTAGGAAGAGTGAAGTACTTTATCATTTCGAGGATCATCTTGTGGAGAACCCGGTTGGAACCTGTAAAAACATTCAATCCAAAATATATATATGAGATCATATCATCGCTGAGGTAGGCATTCCCATGCTCAGATCAAAACTGACTAGAAAAACTAACTACTGCTCTGATACAGGAATGATCTTGTGAAACATCACAAGTATAGACTCATGTGGACACAGTATGGACGCAGCCATCTGTTTATGAATAGTTCATTATATAATGAATACAAAATTCCTCGCAGCCTGGATTATGGAAACTAGATCCAGGGTTTTCATTTCTATATCCCGAAATAGTACGATTCTATCCATGCGAATGAATGTGTTGATGTCGAACATGGTAGAAACCACTTGATTACCAGTCAATGATGTAAACCGTTAACAAGCATGAGAGAAACCACCAGTGATGTCAATGGCTCTCAAAGTACCCAGTACAATCCATGAGATGCGAATAAATGTGTTGACTTCGAGCATGTCACGGAATCCTTTGATCGAAAGTCAATGATGTAAACTGTCGTCAAAGGTGAGAAATCTGCCATTGATGCATGCAGATCTCAAGGTACTGACAATTCCTAGATCATCTTTCTAGATAATGAGCTGATGTCGATAGAAAGCGATCCGTCGTAGGCAAGCCTACAACACGAAATCATAGATCAAATTGAAGAAATTTTAGTTGCAAGGACTGACTCAGGGATGGTCAAAATGGATGACAGATATTTTGCAGATGAATGGTTTATTGGCAGTGACCTCTTGAACACATAATGACACGACAGATGGTTCGGTGACAATTGCCCCAAAGTTAATACCCAGAAACTGGCTGAAGACTTTCAATGTGGTTTGATCAACTGTTAGGCAAAGGATTTCCCAACCCAAGTGAATAAAAGTGCCGTGTTCAAGAGTGGTTACAAAGTATGACAAACAGGCTCATTTTTCTCTCTTTTCCCCCACCATTTCTGGCAAGCACCTCTTTATTTTTGACAAGCTTGAGGAGGATAACATTTGCTTGATTATAAGCTCATCCTTCGGATGAGTCCAACTTAGTTTAAATTCGAACCCTAAGAAGGAGTGGTTCATTCCTGTTTGTAATTGAACAGGTCCTTTACTGTGAAATTTTAACGAGTCCAGTATAGGAGAAACTCAGCGTTTTTCAATTTTAGAGAGTCTAAAAAACTTAAGAAGACTCCAGGGTTGGCCTTTTTCGTAAATTTGTGACTCCCAAGCTCGAAAGAGTATAAAATAATACTTGAGAGAACCGCTTGATCTTTTACGACCAAGGAGTACTTTTCATCATTAGTGCCTTTGACCCGAAAAAGTAAAAAAGCGATCGATGACACGTCGTTTTATAACCAATATCAAATTTGAAACGACAAAAATCCGGCTATATTTTCATGTTTTTACGATCGGAAAAGAGCTGTAAGGGGAACATCTTTTTAATTCCATTTTAACGAGTTTAAAAGAAACACTCGGCAATCTTTTCATGTTTTAGAGTCAGAAAAGAGCTTAAAGATGACTCTACATGTTTTTCTGTTGAAAATGGTAGATTTCGCCTGAATAATCCTTTATTCTGCACAAAAACACAAACATTACTCATACCTGTTTGAAATGGATAAAAATGTCGCAAAATACCTTTTCAAAGTGAAACATAAACAAATTTGCGATTTATTTACTCAAAAAACTTATAAAAAGGGCCTTTGTCAATTCATTTTTACTGTTTGAGTTTGGGTGAGAAAATATTGCTTTTGCTCAGAAAACTTCCCGTGAAGATTGCGGAAAATCCAACCGTCGGAATCGAGCGCCGTCTTCTCCAGGTAATCCACACCATCCTACTCTTCATTTTCAACTGTTTAGTTTTTTGTTTTAGTCCTTCATTTCATTTTTGGGAGAGTTTTTAGGCGCAAAACCTGCGCGCGGGGACCTGCAGGTTTACCATTGCGGGCCTGCAGACCCCGACTTTTTCTCCATTGGAAAAAAGCTCGGGGTCCGCACCTTCTGTGTAGACAAAGTGCAGACCCACGCACTGTGTCTAACCCGGAGGGTACGTACCCCGCCGCAAGGGTTTTGAACCCAAAAATTCTCAAAAATGGACCATTCAAAACATTTTCTAGCAATTTAATTAATCTTTATACTTGATGCAAAGAGTACATCATGCTAGATTGGCGTGAACGAGAGCACGAGGACGTGGATGCTGCCGCATGGAACCATCAGCCTTCACTTGATCCTTTGAGGGCGTGCGGATTAAGCAAATTCTGGGCCATTCCTGGCATGAGGGCTCAGGTGGATTTCTTACAGTGGCTGGTTGACAGATGGAGCATACAGGACCAGTGCTTCTTCATTGGTGGCCACCAGCTCGAAATCGAGCCGGCGGACATTTATTTCTTGACCGGTTTGCCTAAGAGAGGCGAAGACTTGACTCTGCACGGGACTAGGCCAAGGTGGCCAGTCTGTCGATAGCCTCCGGCTAGAGTACTGCAACAGCCAGGCTAGAGACAAAGGGATAGACATAAAGACCATATCCCGTCCTGAACTCATGGTGATTGCATTTACTGTCACCAGACTTTGCAGAGCTGCCGCATTACATATTGCCACCAGATCCCAGATGCGTATGGCAGATGATTGCTTTCGAGGCACCATCTTCAACTAATGCAATGCCGTGTTGGCCAATGTGAAAGGCCAACTGACCAGGGCCAAGAACGGACGACTAAAGACCTTTGGTTATGGGGCTTTGGTCGTGAGTTTTGGCCTGGAGAGGGTTCCTATGCTGATCCCATAGCACCTTACTGTTGGAGGTGGGCATCCTCGAGAGCCCAAACTGATGCGATGGGTCGCAGTCATGGCCCGTCACCCGGACGAGAGGACGGAGGTTGCTCGGTTCAAACCTGAGTATTTCCAATGGCTGGAAAACCAGGTCTTTTCCATTCAGGACTTTCCTTATGCTGGGATATATTTTCATGGTGACCCAGACATGGTTCTTCCACCAAGAGAGCAGTGGGACGAGTCAGGTAAAATTCTTTTCAACATTTTCCTATTTTAATTTTTATTTTTTTTTGTTTCTCCATCGTCTCAAAACATATAGTAAAAATTTCAAATGCAGATGTGGGTCCACAGCGACCAACCGCTCTCCGGCCTTTCGAGAGGAGGCAACCAATTGCACCCGCTCTAGCCCCACAGGACGAATCAGCAGAGGTTTTGGCTGAGTTGGAGGGTCATCTTGAGCGCTTGACAGGAGATATTCCTGAGACCACTATAGACGACATTCCTTGTCGACTTCAGCGCTATGTGATTGGAGTCCCGAGACCTTTTAGGAGATTCCTTTGCAAGGTGGCCCGTGCAGTGGTTTCTTATACAGATCATCACCAGTGATAGGATGATCACCTATTGTGGGCACATGTGACATTTTTGTTTTTTGTACTTATCATTTTTGCCGATCATAAGGTGTTTTTCAACCTATGATCGAGGACGATGTATTTTTTGACACACTCCTATATATATATATATATATATATATATATATATATATATATATATATATCACTATTACCGGCTTATCTTGTAAATCGTGTTATGGAATGATTTTAAATTCACATGTATGATTATTGCAAATGTCTATTTAACATTCGAGAAGCAATTGCATCTGCTAATGTATTTAAAGACATTGGAATATGCTGATATTCAATGTAATCAAACTCACGTTCCAAGAGATGCACTCTCAAAAATAATCTTAATAACACTGGATTTCTAATGGCATACACTCTATTAAGATGTAATACAATGAGTTCAGAATCTAACCTCACTATCAAACTCCGAATCTCAAATGAAATAAATTTAGACGATAACACAATCACTGCACTGTACTCGTCAATGTTGTTCGCTGTTTGACCGAGGCTTACCCCATGCATAGATACTAACTCGTCAGAGGGCGAATAGATAACCCAAGCTGCGGAAGAGATCTTCTGTGTTTTACGACAAGCACCATCAGCGAAACCAATGTATGTTTGGAGAGGCATCGACATCTGCAATATCAAGAGTAAAACCAAGATAAGCAGGAATAATGACAAAAAAACACTCTCTAAGCTAAGCACACTGTTTAAACTAAAACACACCAGCTAGAAAGAAAAACTATCCTAACTAAAAATCTCCATACCCATTCTTTTAAGCATAATAACTCTTCAAGTAAAGGTCATTTCTGGGTTTACCCAAAGAGTCCCCATCAAAGTCTACCAATTCATAAGCCCCTTTGGCTAGCTTTCGTTTGACAACATAGGGACCATGCCACATAGGAACAAATTATCCAGTGCCTAATTTATCATTAGCTTGATCATACACTAAGACTAGATCTCCTTCCGAAAAATTTCGAGGGGTCACATTTCGATCATACTGAGCTTTCATTCGTTTTGCGTGAGTCTCGATCGCCAATGCAACATCACGTCGATTCTCATCTAATTGAGCCAAGTATAACAAACGCTTTTCCTCTTCGGAAGTGGCTGGAAGTAACTCGATGGCCATTTACAGTGACGGGATTTCGCATTCAATGGGTAACACAGCTTCCAAACCCTAGACTAGTTGGAAAGGAGTGAACCCTGTTGATGTTTTTACTGAAGTTCGGTATGCCCAAAGCGCTGAAAATAGCATGTTGTGCCAATTCGACCAATGAATCCCAATGATTTGTCGGATCATGATAACTAAAACTTTGTTGATAGACTCAACTAGACCATTCGCTTGTGGATAATAAGGGGTTGAACTATCATGACGTAAACCAAGTTGGCCTGTAAGTGCGGTCATCATAACATTTCGAAAATGACGCCCATGATCAGTGATTATCTCTTGCGGGACACCAAACCTAGCAATTATATGATTAAACATGAAAATTGCAGCTGTCTTGCCATCTGCCTCGAATGTAGGCATTGCCTCAGCCCACTTAGTAAAATAATCTACCACAAGGATGATATACGCATGCCCCCCGACCGAGTAAGGGTTACATGTAATAAAATTGATACCCCATTTGGAAAAAGGACCAACGGCAATTATAGGGTGGAGGGGAGCAGGTGGAGCGCACATCTTACGATAAAAAATCTGGCAGTTGTGCCATTTTCGGACTGCCGTAATACAATCTTTAAATAAATACGGCCAGAAGTAGCCAGCGCGCAATATCTTTTGGGCTGTGGCATACCCAAACATATGACTGCCACACGCTCTAGAGTGGCAGTCATTTAGAACCCTTTCAGCTTCTTCATGAGTTAAGCAACGTCGAAAAACAGAGTCGTCCCACGGCGATAAAGAGTATCTCCAATAATTCTGAATTGTTGGGACTGGTATTGAATTTTCCAACGTTCTGACCTTGAAATTTCTAGCCGAAAGGATTAGGTCTGGAGATAAAAGATGATATCCCCATACCACAGATCTAAAGTGCTGATTAGAAACAAGGATTAGTCCGCAATGGGCTCCTCCACCACAGTTTCCGTGTTAGCACGCGGGAAATCACACATTAACTCCGCAAAAACTAAAGATTTCTTAGACTTAGATTTCTCAAATTCCAAGTCAAACTCTTGCAGGATAACGATCCATTTAGAGTACTTGCCCCCTAGCAATTGCTTGGTCAAAATGTAGATCATAGGGTTGCAATCCAAAATTACTGTAGTTTTACGTAGCAGAATGTAGTGACGAAAACGTTGGACAGCTTGAACGGCTGCCAATGCCAATTTCTCCACATGTGAGTATTTTAGCTCAGTTGGATTTAACGTTCAACTAAGGTAATATATCACATGTTCAGTTCCTGATTCATTTTCCTGAACTAAGACCATTCCAATAGTGGAATGAGAAGCGGTGAGATACAAGAAGTAATCCTAGTTGTAGTTGGGAGGATGCAACAATGGTGCATGGGTCAACGCGTGTTTGAGTGCATCAAAAGATTTCTGAGCTATCTCATCCCAATAGAATTGAGTGTTTTGCTTCAACAACCGGGTAAAACCCTTTGTAACCTCGGCGTAGTTAGGAATGAATCGTCGTAAAAAGTTTGCTTTCCCTTGCAAACTTTGGAGTTGGCGAAGACTCGAAGGAGGAGGCAATTTGATGATAGCTTCGACCTTCGAGGGATCAACGCAAACGCCGGCTTTCGAAACTAAAAACCCCAGCAATCGACCCGTTTCTATGCAGAAGACACATTTGTGTGGGTTCAACCGAATACGATAATGCCTACACCTCTTAAAGATTGCTTGTAAATGGACGAGGTGATCGGCTCGATGTAATGAATGAGCAGGCAAATCATCGAGATAGGGTTGCACAATGTGCTTGATGTCATGAAACGCATAAGACATCGCCCTTTGAAAAGTTGCTCCGGCATTCTTAAGCCCAAAAGGTAATTTGCAATAAGCAAATGTCCCCCATGGACAAATGAAAGCCGTTTTTGGTTGATCGGCAGGTAGAATGTTGATTTGATTGTATCCGGAAAAACTGTCCATAAAGGAGAATATTTCGCTGCCGGCACAATCGTCAATGATTTGATCGATATAGGGAGTTGGGTAATTGTCCTTTGGAGAGGCTTGATTAATATCCCTATAGTCGATGCATATTCTTATTGTTCCCTGCTTTTTGTTAACCAGAACAATATTCGATACCCAATTCGTTAACGGGATCGGATAAATGAAACCTGCTTTCAACAGTTTTTCAACTTCTGCTTTAATTGCAGCAGCTTTTCGTGCATGAATCTGACGCAAACTTTGCCAGACGGGTTTAGCGTCTGGGTAAGTTTTGATCTCATGGACAACAATCGTGGGATCAATTCCTGGCATTTACTCATAGGACCAGGCAAACACGTCTCGGAATTCTTGAAATAGGGCCTTATATAATTGAATTTCGTTATCTGTACACGAGGCACCTATATGAATGTTCTCAACAATTCCGGGCTTAACCGAAATATCAATAGGAATAGTTCGAGAGATGTTTCCCAAGTTTAACTTTGAATCGGGATGTTTCATTGGATTTTGAGGTTCCTTGACATATTCGATTGTAAAAATTGATGAGAAATCATTTTCAAAACGATCATCCTCAGGTAAAAACGAAGATCTATGATGGAGATCTTCCCATGGTAAATCATCTACACATAGGATTTCATGAATTTGCTCATCAGAGTGAACAAGTTCAGAAAACGTAGTTAAATCCGAGGTTGATGCGAAAAGTGATTCCTCACGGACCACATTCATTAAGTCATTTTCGGTTGAACACAGGTCGGCAAATGACTGCACGGCTTCATAGGAAATTTCATATGGACTCGATGGCATGGAATTACCAAATGAGTCTATCTTAGATTCAGAAGGAATGATCCAAGGATCATCATAAACAATGGTGTCTGATGTAATCATATGAATGGTTGCAAATGAAGATGATGCATTGATTGGAGGAAAAGGAAAAGTTCCCAGTAAACCGACATCTTTAACTAATCCTACTCCAACATTCTTATATGGGATAGTCGTTTTACCAACATGCTGAATACTCTCCGAAGAGGCTGGGTCGGATGAAAAGTAAGCCAGCTGGTCTATTGTTACGATCTTTCCATTGTGTGGAAATTTTATTACTTGAAAGACCGATGAAACGACCGCTGTCATAATGTAAGACCAACTTCGACCCAAGAGAAGGTTGTAGTCTAGAGGGGCATCAACCACCTCCACATCTAGACTAACGGTTTTTCCTTCAACCCCTATAGGCAAATCCTGTAGAATGCCAAAAGGATGAAACCCACAGCCATCAAAGGCCTTTAGAATCGTCGTGGATTGATTTAGTGAAGGAGAACCAAGCGATCTCCAACACTGTATCGACATAATACACGTTGAGGCTCCCTCATCAATTACAGTCCGATAAATAGGCTTGTTTTTTACTATCACTGGAATCTGGAAAGCGATTTGATGAGGCAAACACGGTGTACTATTTTCTAGATCGAAAATTATTAGGTTTGGGTCCTGAACATCAACAACTCCTATAGCCGACAAAAGTAATTTACGTTGTGCTGGGCATGATTGCAGCACTTCCAAAGCCGACATTGCTGAGGGTGAAATAGCTAAATCCTCAACAATGTTATAATTTTGAGCCGCTCTCACATGTCGATTGAAAGCTGACTTTCGAAGTATACCCTTGGCGGGCGGTTTGATTACCAAGTCTGGATTAGGTTTCTCGATTTGTAGTGGATCGGAACCGGGAGCTGAGGTTGATGGATTAGAATGAGAAGATTCTGCTTCTTTTCCATCAACAGGACTTTTACTACCATAATCTTGCGATCGAGTCGCAATCCTAACATGGGACATCATCAGTATGGGTTCTTCATTAGCACTCGAGGATGAACCTATCATCTTGCTGTCTTGAGCTGGAAAAGGATCCTTCAAAACAGCAGGAGTTTGGGAACCCCTGACGATCTTCACAACCTCTGCACGATGAGGGCAGTCTCTTGTAAAATGTTCATCGTCACAAATGAGACAAGGATAACGAGGTTTGTGCTTTTCATCATTGGATTTTGCCTTTTCAGGTTTCTCCTTTGAACTTTTGTCCGTTTTAATCTTCTTCTTTCCTTTCTTCTTCCCACCGGATTTTGATTTGGCTGTAGATGACTCTACAACATGAATATCGGTGGAAATCTCTACAAAAGAATCTCCTGTTGGGGAATCAGGCAAGGTTATGATAGGGGAAGAATTCTTGGAAGACTTCTTCTTACTTTTAGTGTTAACCGTGCCAATCATACCATCAGTGGCATGAGATCCCGAAGGAGCTGCAGCGATTTGATTTTGCTTGGGAAGATCGAGGATTTTTTCATGTAACGTACCTGACTGAGTATAGAGCAAGTCAAGGTACTGTGCTTGAGCAATGACTTGCTCCTCAGTAACAACTCCGGCTTTAGCAACATCTTTAGTGATCTTTGGCAACAAAGATTTTACAAACCACTCAGCCAAAATCTGATCCGGAATAAATACCTTCACTAAACGACGTCAACGTCTCCACTCATGAATATGATCAAAAACGTACGTGGATGTCGATTGTTTTAGCGAAGTTAACAATTCCGTGCCATTGTCATATCGGACTGGCAACTGAAAATGAGTTAAAAACGAGGTAGCTAACTGACTAAAATTATAAAAAGTGCCTCGCGGTAACTCAATGTACCACTTGGCCGCGAGACCAATTAGAGTGCGTTGGAAAAGTCTAAGATGGATTGAATCATCTGTGATGGAGTTAGACGCGCACCAGAGGTGGTAAGTCATCACATGGTTCGACGGGTCCTCTCCCGATTTACCTTCGAACTTGGGAATGTCACTGGGCAACTTATTCGGCATTGGCGGCCAAAATGGAAGATAATTAATGGGATAGTTCATTAGGCGCGACAAGTCAGGCAAGTCCAAAGTTGTGATAAACGGTAACTGCCGATTAGGATCCCTAAAATTCTGGGTCATGAGACCAGCCCAGGAGGAGGATATCGAGGATAACTAGGAATAGGAATCGCGTTCGGGATATTGTATCCCCCCGGAAAACCAGGATTAACCGGACCGTACTGGGGTTGTTGAGGTTGTTGATAAGTGTACCCAGGATACAGTTGATACTGATAAACTAGCTGCTGGACAGCAGGACCGAATTGATACTGTCCCTGGTACGGTTGATAGGTGAATTGTGGTTGACTTGTGACAACCGTACTTAAACCAGGTTGTCCTACAGGCATCTAAATCGAAGTTTGAATCGTAGATCCAGACGGTGGTAAAGATGTCTAAGGAGTAGATACAGGAACAGTAGAAACCGGAGCTGTCGATACTCCAGAAGTAGGTGGGGTAGATTGAACAGATGTAGCGGCAGTTGTAGCAGTCGTTTGAGGCGGAGTACGAGGTGTACTCGGCCCAGACTGAGAAACTACCGAAGGTACAGAAGTTTGAATGTTAGACTAGACTGGTTGCTAGGGTGTACCAGAAACTAGGGGTTGTCCAGTTTGAGATGACAACTGTACACTTGGCTACAACACCTGTTGGGTTTGCGATGGATCCCACACTATATTCATTCCGGGGTACTGACCCATAACTGGTTGAGAATATTGAGGACCATAACTAGGTTGAGGGTAGGATTGATAATTGAAAGGTACATTTCCCATTCCTTGAACAAACGTTTGACCTTGGGGTGGTTGGAAACCTTGGTTCGAGTATTGACCTTGGGGTTGATACCCTTGAGGCACATACTGATACTGGGGTTTAACTTGGGGTATAAATTGATACTGGGGTTGACCTTGGGGTACATATTAAGTCTAGGGTTGACCTTGAGGAACGTACTGTCCCGTAGGTATGTACTGTCCTTGAGGTTGCCCCCCAGATACAAATTGTGTACCTTGAGGTTGTCCCCCAGGCGTTAATTGAGGCTGTCCCCCAGGCGGTGACTGGCCACCTTGAGGTTGAGGATTCAGAATAGAACCTGACATCATAAGAATGTCTTCTACGCTCAACGGTTTATTACCATTGCTTCCAGTTAATAACCCTTGCTCAATGGGTTGAGGAGATGCTCCCAAAAAAGTAACAGAAAGAGACTGATACCCAGAGGGAACAGATGGACCGTCGTACAAAAAAGATTCGGTCGATTGAGTAAACATGGACGACTGTCCAGACATATTTACGGGAGTATAAAAACATCTAGGTGTTGAGTGATAAGGAGCACGAGGTGGTGAAAAACTTAACCCTAAGTTTTCTAAATAATTAATCAAAGAAAGATAACAAGAACTACTCCTAGGTGGACTGTAAAAACTTGATTCACACTCCATTAGTTCAATGACAGGTTGATTTTCAGGGATAGGGATGCCTACTCCTTCTTCTTCTGAAGCAAGTTCTTCAATAGAAATAAGTCCAGAAGGAAGATCTTGAGTGATTCCTCTTTCTACCCTAGGTGAATCAGGACCACTAAAAGTTGGAGAAAAAAACCTCGATGTCAGAGTAGCAGCAAATTCACTTTTCGGCTCAGATATTTCAGGTTCTTCACCTATATCACTAGTAGATGAAAAGCTATCAGCAATTTCAGAGATAGACACGGACTGTGGATTATATTCTCCTACTGGCGTTTGAAAATCAGGATGTACTATCAAAGAAGATTCTCCAACTTCCGGTGACCCAACTCTACTGTCTCTAGGAGTTACGAGGACTTTTCAGCCTTCAAGTTGGCTCGGTACTTCTTTAAGAGGTTGGCCCCGAAGTCTACGGGACTTCCTCAGTAACTCAGCCATGTTTATAATCTCATGAGACTGGCCCCGAAGTCTACGGGACTGTCTTGGTAATTCAGCCACAGTTAAAGACTTTTAACTACTTCACACGCAAACAAAGTAAAAACTCAATGAAAAACACCTAAGGTCTCTAAAGAACCAACTAAATTTGAATCACACGCCTAAAGAATCTAGGAGATCAAACACACACAAACAGTAACTTTCCTGACCGAAAACACTAGTTGGTGATGAAATCCAACGTCGCAGAGTTCAGTACAGAAATGGCAGTTGGAACAGTTACCCCGGCAACCTGCTTAATGAATAGACTGGCACAAGTTCCTCCACTTAACCATCTCGAGTGAAGTGAGCCCCCCAGAAAATCCAAGTAAGTCTAGCCAACGTCTGCTCCAAGTATAGTGGGATCTTCCCACCACTGTCACGTCAGGAAGAGTCCTAAAGAATATGGCCACTAAGGTTACCAACTGAGACAAATACACCTGGGGGAACAGTCTACGATCCGATACGCACCCAAGGGTAGAGTAGCAAGCTCAATCCCCTTGAAGGCTCCTTGACATAATCCAAGGTTTACCAACAAGTGACCCCAGGCTCCTCGACAATGGTTAATCCGAGGTTTACCGTTTTTAATACGTGAATATCTGGCGTCGTTCCCAATGAGGAAGGATTGATTCCCACACTGGTTCGGACACGATCTCGTGCTTCTCCTTTAAGAGGAGCTTTCCTAGAGCATAAATGCAACAATTGGATTTCTTCCCTACTACAAGATACAACTACTTGTTTGTTTTTACTGTCTTGGAGAGTTAATTACTCTCCTACTCCAAGACACTAGCCTAAGCTAAGTTGGTGTATCAGAGCCCTAGAAATAAAAATGTTACTAGGTGAATTTTACTTTAAGTGTTAATTTTAGTGGTTTTTGTTTAAGTCCAAAGGTGCAGAGATGAAACTCGTGGTATGAAGACTCGACTCAAAATCACAAAAAATGCACCTAAGATGATCTAAACAATGTTTTTCTCTTCGATGAACTTCTAAACTAAGAAAGAGTTTGAGAATGCAAATACTTTGTAAACAAAAATCTTTCTCAATTAAACAAATTAAACGAAGAGCTTTTCCATTCCAAAGCACTCAAAACGAGACAACTAGTTATTTCACAAAAAATTCCCTTTTCGTTTCAAAGCCTTCAATCACTACGAAAAACAAACTTTTCAAAAGAGAGATTTTTTTATATTTTGTAAATAAAACACTCAAAACTAATGAAAATGACTAAATTTGAGAGCTACAACTATAAAAACCTATTTGAAGTCAAAGCCTACTAAAAGTCTTTTTTAAGGATATTTTACTTAGCTAGATGCAAGCTAAGGATTGATTTATGCAGAATCAAAAATCAGTCAAGAACAACCAATTTCGTTTTCTTTTTGAAAATGAAAATCCAAACTCTCAAACACAAGTTTTTCGAAGTTTTGTAAAGAGAAAACTCAAAGCGGATTCCTCTAACAAGGGGAGATTTCATTAACGGTTAGACTCATAAGAAGGCTGGTAGACAGTAAGGTGATCTGAAGTCCCTACAGCCTCTAAGCTCAGAGCCACTACACAACCAAAACGAAAAACAAACCCAACAAGCAAAACTCCTAGGAATTTCACCTAAAACCCTAACACTAGTGAAATTAAACCAAGGAAAGTTTTTGACAGGGCACATGCAGGTCTGGGCAATGGCTAAAACCTATAAACAAATTCTAAACTAATAAAAAAGAGAAAAATTTAAAATTTCTCAAAATTTTGACAGGGTACGCAGGCAGCCTGTTTACACAGGTGCGTTCACGCTCTGTGCACAAAGCAAAAGCGCGTACAGGTACGCACTGTGCTTAACTCAGAGGGTGCGTACTTCTCCCAAAACTATGAAAAATAAAAACTAACTCAAAATTAACTAAATTCACCCAATCCCACATTCATCAAGCCAAAAACAAAAACATAAATAGAGTTTCTCAGGTCAAAATATAAACAAGGAAAACAATCAATTCCCCAGTGGAGTCGCCATTTTGTCACGCGGAATAAGTCGATCTTGTGGACAAGATAGACCTTCCTAGAATCTAAAGCAGACCTAATGACAAGCAAACCAACTAGACACTATCTTTCTCTAAATATGCTTTAATGAACAATAGCAAACAAGTGTTTTTAGGGCCTACCTTAGGTCCAACGCTAGCTTGTGGATGCCCTCGCTCCTTCGATCCAAATGAGCTCCTTTTCACGAATCTGCAAACACAAACAAGGCAAGCAAATTAAATAGAACCTGAAAAGCCAATTGCATCAAAACATATTTAACATGAAAGTCAAGGAGTCCATGAAACAAATAACATAAGATACTTGTTGAGAAAAATGAGTTTGATTGTATTAATTCAAAAGAAGAAGAACCTTACAACCTTTTCCTTGATGCTGTACAAGTTCCTCCTAGGGTCCAGCAAGAAGTCTCCTCTACTTTGAAAAGTTTCACTCACTCCCCAATGAAACCAAAAAGGTATGTGATCTCTCCTCTTTAGGCTTAACTAGGAAGTCTTGATTTCACCAGCATTTACCCTAAAAAATGCTCAGCTTCTAACTTCTTTAGCAACTAGCCCAATGCCTGTATTTATAGTGCAATGGAGGGAGGTTACTAGGTCCTCCTTCAAAGGGATAGCTTCTCTCCTCAAGGGATTAGCTCCTTCTCTTTTGGGATGAATGAACCACCTCAGAGTGAACAATCCACGTCAAAATTCCTTCTAGAAACCTCTAGAATTAACCCAAAGTGAGTTTTTTTGAGGTAAAACTTGCACCTTTTGACTTTCACAGGGGTCTGCACCTACACCGTTAGGGACAGAGCGGGCAGGTCCACAACTTTTGTACACATAAGGTGCGGGACCGCAGGTGACCATGAGAGAAAGTGCAGAACCAGAGTTACATTGATTTTTAATGTCTCTCTCTCATTTTCAAAGCTTGATTTGAAGAGCTGAGGTGTGAGACTTGCTTAGGAGGACAGTACAAGTGATGATAGACCCATACTGACTGCAAATAATCATGGTGATGATATTTTTGTGTAACAGGCACGGGTAGCTCGGATGACAAGAAGAGGAAGGATGTAGCAAAGTAGGTTGTGCAAAATTTGGCTACATAATGGAAGAAGGAAGCCACCGAGAAGGCTCGGATGGAAAAGGAGCATGATACTAAGGAGCAGGTTGAGCAGGAGCAACGCGACTCACAGGGAAGTGGTAAGTCCCCTTCACCCATGATAGAGGAGGAAAAACAATATGAATAGGGCGAAAATGGAGAAGAGTGGAAGAGCACCCCCTTTCGGCTAGGAAACCATGGACAGGAGCAGCAAGAGGGTCCCCACAAGAAGAAAAAGTTGGACAAAATGCAGGTGGATCCTATGATCTTGATAGAGGACGATCTCGATGAGATCAGCGACAAAGTCTACGATACTACAACTCAACTGTTGCAACAATTTGAGCAAAAATACATGCAGATGCTAGGGAGCATCCAGAAGGATCTGCATGAGTTGCAGATCTGGACTAGCATGATACAAGTGGGCGCAGGTCAAGTGAGCATCGTACAAGTGAGCCTGGCACCGGGGATGAGTCAGGCTGTCGAATTGGTCAGGACATTGGACCTTGGAACGATTGCTATACCAGAAGGGTCTCTATGTGCGGAGTCGGCTAATGACCGATTCATATTAAGTACCCTTAAGGACATCGCCCTGAATATTGCAGCACTCCCCAATGAATTTCTTTATGCGCTGTAGGTAGGAGTAACAAAGGAATTGAGAGCTCAAGAGTAGCACACTCTCAATTTGATCAATGAGTATAGGGTGAACAACGAATAGATGTTCATCGAGAAAAAACAAACCTTAAAGGAAAAAGAAACAATCCAGGCACATAGTTCCAAGCTGGAGGCCATGGTAGCAGAGGTGTGTAAAACAGTGCCGGAGTTGCACATCCGAGAGGATGCATAGACAGAAGCTAAGATCCAGAAACTAGCTGCAGGAGTACGTGAGACGAAGGAAGAAGTTGGGCAAATTCAATTCAAACTCAATATGAAGATTATGGAGGTCCAGCGCAAACTACAACCTACGACTCCGCTCAAGCTCAAGGAACAGTGGGGAGCTGGCATCAAGGAAGGGATGGCCACTTTAGATGTCACGGTTGCTGACTGCATGACCATGTTTGAACAGGCAATGGAGTTGGTCATGACCCTGCAGGAAGACCCAAACCTGCAGATATTGAATACAAAGGTTTGCGAACTCCAAAAATAGTACGATCAGGTAAGGGCGACGATGTGCTTAATTGCTACAGTGTAGCACTTCGCCAAGTTGCAGGAGGGGATGTAGCTCCTTGCATAGGTGGAAGTACCTAAGAAAAAGGAGGCAGTGCTTAAGGCCAAGTTGGGACCTTGGTTAGAAGAAGCTTATGAAGTCTCAACCAACATTCAGGAGAAGCTAACGGGATTGCAGAAAACACAACAAAAGATCAAGCTAGCCGCGGAAGGACCAGCTACAGAGCAGCTCATAGAAGAGGTCAAGTAGGCAGCTACACAATGCGTTGCGGAGGTTGCAGTTGTGTAGGTGGAGCTAGGGGATATTCATAGCAATATCGCCATTCCAACCAATTGACTCGAGGGCGGGTCATGACCTTTTTGTTGGGGGCTTGTTGGGATGGGGTCACCTGGGTCAGTTTTGGGGTTAAAAACCCAAGTTTTGGTAAAAAGATGTAAAGCCTCCAAAAATTGTGGATGCAGGGTGCCTAGATAGTTAGAATTCAAAAAAGGGTTTTAGCCCCTTGGTTATGTAAATTCGAGTTGGTTTTGAGATCCACCCATGGTCCACAGACCATGGGATTGTATGTAAAAAGCTATAAATAGGTGTGTCTTAGAGAGTCTAAGGGATAGATAGAGATGCACGTTTATGGCTACGTCTGAAAAGAAGGGCAAGTAAGCAGCCGGTAGATAGAAGGGAAAAGGCTTCACAGCTGAGTGTGCGGAAGCCTAGAGTAGAGTCTGCAGCTGAGTGCGCAAACCATTGCAACTGAGTGCATAGGGTATTTTTGAGTCTGTAACATCATATTGAATATTAATAAAGAAGATTTTTGAAGAAATTCATGTGTTTATATTTTTACTTCTATTATTTATGTTTGAAATATATGTTATGATGGAATGATGTCTTTATGAAATAATGATGTATTGATGCCTGATTCTATTGGATGCATCTTGCTAACTATATGCAACGCATGTTAAGTGTTTACAAAAAGATTATAATACATTCTGTAATGTTTATTGAATACTTAAGTAGATCTATGCGAACTCAGATCTAGGGTTGCTGTACGGTGTGCGTAAGTGGATGACTCATCTGTTAAGGGTCGACAAAAACCAATCATGGACCCTCGTGAAGGTTTAAAGGTCATTTAACTGAAGTTGCAGTACCGAGCGATAGGGGCTTATAGATCTGTGCGAATGCAAATCTAGTGCAATAAAAGACATCACATTGATCTCTGCATGCGGAAACTTGGTTCCAGCATCCCCCCATACTGCTTCAGGTGAGACTTCAGCCTACGCTATGCGGGTTGATGCCAAAAGGGCTAGTAGTGTAGGGTTTTGTTTGGCGCAATTAAATTTGATCCTGAGTCTGGACCAACTAAGCCAACAATGCTAGAATATTGCCCCGTTTTAATGTCTAAGATGCAAGAAAATAAGAACTAGCAACCTGCACAGAATATAAAAATGATGCAATTCGAAGCACGCGAGGATGATCTAAGAACTAATATAGTCACACGAATTGGTATGGCTACCAAGGAAGATAAGGCAAAAGGTAAGAATCCTAAGGTAGATACATGGGTTAGGAAAGAAGGAGAAAAGAATATTGGGTTCGATCTGGTGAAGGAAAAGCAAACTTTCTTGGAGGAGAAGAAGAGTTTTGTGGACATAGGAGCTTCGACATCAAAGATGTAGACATAACTAGTACCAAAGAAGAACACGCCTGAAGTAGGTAGTATGATGGTGAACCCTAATTCGACTGTTTATAAGTCCTTTCTATAGATTTAAGTTATTAAGGAACTAAAAACTTCCTTTACGTGTGAACTTTGGATCTCCTATGTGCGCGAACTTGGGCTTTGCCTTTGAGCCTATGTTGACTTGCCTCATCTTAACAGGTTGCGTTACATCAGATATTTTAACATATGATCTTGCCACTTCATGTTGTCATTCTGACTCAGGAATATTAATGTTGCACGGATCTTCCTCACCCTCCTCAGTGGTCATATTATAACATTCCATTGCGTGCTACAATTCTGTGTTCTAGTTGGGTTGTACCCAAGTCATTGGCTCCTTAGGTGTTCATAAAATTGCTTCTTTAATTTCCTGAATAGCATCATCAATACACTAAAATCCACTCTCAAAGGTAAAGGTCAAAATAAAACTTTCCTTCATATCATTCTAATTGGTGGTACCATGGCACAACTCCGTTTCAGGATACCAATTCATTGGTATCACATCTAAAGTGTGAACAAATACATGCACCCATTCTGGTTGAGGTTCTTCACCCCATGCCTTAGTCCAATGGGACAAATGATTTCGAGGATCATCTTTGCCATTGTACTTCTTTGTGATTCTTGTGATTGCAAGACCAAACCTGAGCCTCATCAATTGCTATTACTCCCACCAATCTCCTATATTATCCTTATGTGTACCCCACCAGCACATAGGTGTAGCGCTCAAAACCATATCCAAGGCTTGAAATCGATGTTCGTTTGGTACATCCCTTTCAAATTTATCTAGAAATACGTGGATATCATCTATCCCATCATAATATGGTAATTTACGTACCTATGTAGATATGTAGCAAAGAGATTTTATCATTCTATTACAACGCAGAGTAGAAACTTTGTGTAGTCGGTTCTGCCAGTTCTCCAGTTCTTCATCTAAGTCTATATGACATGAACTATCATTTTCCCAACTTATCCGTCCATTCGTGGTGGGGTTGATCCAATCCTCATCGCACGTAGTTAATTTATAGATGTGGTCAATATCATCATCGCCATATTCATCACAGATGGGTTCTTTAGATCGATCTCATTCAGAAGGGTCTAAAGGAACAATGACCCTAGTACCATTCTTTTCAAATACCATACTCCTCCTTTTTAGATTGATTATGGCGTCCATATCAAAACCCCAATCAATTTCGAGCAAAGATGGATACATATTACTGTCATCCACAATCTCAATGACTTTGAATTCCACCCTTACTCTTGCTCCTTGATTATCTAGCATAACGCTTTGCAACCAGCCCATCGGGATAATCTTTTTTTGATTAGCATTGCACAACTGAATTGGTGACCATTACAGCTCTGGTTTCCCCATTCGCTCCCAAGTATGTTTCGGAAACACATTTACATCAGATCCTAAGTCTAGAATTACCTGATCCATTTCAAATTCACCAATCTACACAATTAATCGCATCTCCCAGCTAATCCTCTTCTTATTCTTGTTGACCTTATTTACAGTGCATTGTTCAGGTTTTGGATTTTCTTATTGGCACAGTTGTCGATAAATTCTTGCAACCCCTCCACTTCTTTCTGATCCCTTAACAACTTCATACATGTCTATAGAAAGGACTTTAGAATAATCAAATCAGGATTCTCCATCACGTTACCTACTTTAGGAGTGTTCTTCTTTGGTACTAATTGCATTTGCGTCTTTGAAGTCAAAGCTCCTATGTCCATGAAACTCTTATTTTCCTCCAAGAAATTTTCCTTTTCCTTCTGTAGATCAAACCCAATATTTTTTTCTCTTGCTTTCCTAACCCACGTATTTTCCTTAGGCTTCTTACCTTCTCCCTTATCTTCTCCAGTAGCGCACCACTTTGTGTCACTATATTAATTGTTGGATCATCCTCACGTGGTTCAGATCACATCATTTGTATATTCTGTGTAGTCTACTGGTTCTTCTTTTCCTACATCTTAGCCATTAAAATAGGGTAATGTTCTATCACATGATAAAATTGTCTACAATATTGACATGAAGGGTGAGTAGGATTCTCAAAATCTCATGCATAATGTCTAGCTTAGCCACAATTATATCGTAATGATATGATCCCATACTTGTCTAATGCCTCCTCTATGACCGCGTCGTAGACCTTCAAATCCTCCCCGAACCACAGGTGAGCCATTATTTTCATGTACACAACCTTTATTTTGCATCTTATATGACAGGGTTCAATTGATCATCAAGTCATAGCTGTGACAATGACTCCCATCATGTCCTACTGATCGACAGATCTTACAAAGTAAATGTTTCAGCTACTTCACATATTTCTGTAGTAAATAGAAGTGATCAATCAAGTGTTGGCCTGCAACTCGATTAATACTACACCATATGCTCACTCTGGTACTTTATCTAGCACTAGCCTCTGTCTTCAAAGGATTATGGCCTCCACTAGCCAAATAATCAAGGTAGATATGACATTGGTCCTTATAGTGAACTTCATTCTTACACTTTAGGCACCATACTTTTGAGCGCATCTCAAACTAAACATCCTTTCCTTTCTTCTGGTCTTGCAGCTCCATATGAAAAATTTCCAATTGAGACTATATCTACTGAACTTGTATGTGAGTGTCTTATACTAGCAAAGATTCTAATTTCATCGCGATTTCTAATGCCTCTACCTTTGTCCCAATATTTTATTGCGATAGTGGTAATCTGACGTGTAGAATAACGTAATTATATACCATTCTTTGTGCAATTCATCAAAGATATGGAAGTTGGCTTGTCCCATCAAACATTTTAACCTCTAATATACATCCCAGGTAGTTTCTTTGATGGCTTGTTTAATCTCCTTTATTTTTGTAATACATTTTGACTGCGACTTGGGCTTCTTAAACTTTGCATTTAGTACGTTCTTCATTGCAACTAGTGAAGCAACTAGATTCACTGTACTTTACTTGATATACCATAACATCACTCTATCCTGTAGTGATGTGACAAGATATGCTCTCTTTATATCGTCATCATTAATCTGCTGCACTTTCCACATAGCTTTTGCGACAAACCAGAACTGATCAAGATCCTCTCATCCCTGAACCTTAAATATAGGCATATTCACCGCATTAGCCATGTTGAATAGTGGAGGTGGAGGTGTAGGTATATGAGGTAGAGGAGAGGGTGAGATTGGAGTGGATGTGTGCAGAATCCCCTAAGTGCCTTGAGTTTTTTACTATGCCACACCTCTAGGTGTACTAGGGTTTCTCCTTTCTTCTTCGCTCTCTAATTTACCCAATAATGGATTGTACTCACTCTCAATGTACTTGTCACAGTTGGTTCTATATCTTTTTATCCTTCACGTAGATCCAGACTGACCTATTTTAAACATCAATCTATAGGCATAACACCCTTTTGACATAACAACATCTTAATTCATAGCTATAAGAAATTCTGGTACTTACCTCGCAGACCTTGGAAAAATATACACCTAGCTTCACTGTAGGATATTGTTGTGTCATTTGCAATTTTAGTAATAAATCCTTCGAGGATACTATCAACCCAATAATGAAAAACTCTTGTGACCTTATATTCAGACTCCTTAAGTCGCTTAATCAACTCTAGAGACTACATAATAGGATCTTTGTGTTTCCAAGTGGGTTTGTTGTTTGCTAGCTTTGAAAGCCACACATGCAGTTCGTTAACGAATGATGCAAAAAATATCTTGTGTTGTGTATATATATATATATATATATATATATATATATATATATATATATATATATATATATATATATATATATATATATATAGATAGATAGATATATCTGTAACCACATTTCTTTTGATTTGTGTGGATCTCTTCATTCATGCACTGAAAATTCGTGTAACTTCTGATCTACCCAATTTTGGATCTCTTTTCTAGTCGGATGCCACATCACACATCCCTCATATAGATCGCAGTCCCGACAATAGAACCATTTGTTGGTTTCAGGGGCTTAGAACCAGGATTAGATTTAGTTGTGCTAACCAATAAAACCCTATACCACTGACCCTTTTGGAAACGATCTTCTTGCACATACAGTAGTCTCACCATAGGCAATATTGGGGGATGCTAGGACTAGGTTTCTGCATCTAGAGGGACTACGCAGTGTGGTTGTAAAGTTAGTAACAATTTAGGGCTTAATCTGACCTTCATGAACCACTGTCCTTATTCTTACAGTCATAAATTGTTTCTCTACTTAACAAATTAGCGAACTGTGCGAAACTATTCTAACATGTATTATTTAGAATATAAAATAGTATCCGAGCCTTCCCGATGAAAATGTAGAACAAATATATGAAATAAACTCAAAACAAACTAAAACAAAGAAACTATGCGCACATACAAAAGTACACAAATTTATGCTCAAATTTATTCTTTATTAGTCAAGTCTTCTCAAAATAAAATCCTTCTGACCTTGCACACACAGCTGCAAGGCCTGTGCACTCAAATGCAAACTTACCAAGGTCTCTGCACACATAGCTGTGGGAGCCTTCCCCTTCGCCTCACTAGAGATATATCTTACAAAAAAAGACTCAAAAGTGTTTCATCAATCCAGTACATCCTTAGACTTGCAAAAACATCCCTTTATATATGCTTCTACCCTTACAATGCCATCGTCCAAAAACCATGGGTAGAGCTCAAAATCCTTTAAGTAATCCCATCCCTTTACAAAAGAAGGGTCTTTGACCTGCCCAAAAGCCCCTTTAACACTTAGGACATTGCACTAATCACACTCCACTCCTTAAAATGTGGAGTTTTCACATGCTTTGCACAAAAAGTATACCTAGGGGACCGCTACCCAACAGGCTGTTGACTTTAGGGGCTTAGACCCAGGTTCCGAGTTAGTTGCTCTAACCAACAAAGCCCTATAGCACCAGACCTTTCAGCAACGATCTCGGTGCGCAAACCGTAGTCTCACCCAAGACGATACTGGGGGATGCTAGAATAAGGTTTCCTCATCTAGAGGGACTATGCAGTGTGGCTATAAGGTTCTTAATAGTTTAGGGCTTAATCTAATCTACAAGAACTATTGTCCTTATTCTTACAATCGTAAAATTTTTCTCTACTTAACAAATTAAAGAACTATGTGAAACTATTCTAACATGTATTATTCAACATACAAAACAGTATTTGAGCCTTCGTGATGAAAATGCAAAATATATGAAACGAAGTCAAAACATAATAAAACACAGAAATTATGTGAACATATAGAAATACATAGATTTATGCTCAAATTTCTTGTTTATTAGTCAAGTCTTCTCAAAATATAATCTTTTTGAACCTGCGCACATAGTTGCGGGGGCCTACGGACTCAGGTGTAGATTTACCAAGACCTGTGTGCACACAGCTACAGGAGCGTTCCCCTTTGCCTCACTATAGAAAGATCTTACAAAAACAAACTCAAAATTGTTTCATCAATCCCATACATCCTTAGACTTTCAAAAACACCCCTTTATATATGCTTCTACTGTTACAGTACCATGGTACACAAACCATGGGTGGAGCTCAAAATCCTTTAATTAATCCCATCCCTTTACAAAATAAGGGGCTTTGACTCACCCTAAAGCCCCTTTGACTCTGAGGACATTGTGCTAATCATGCTTCACTCCTAAAAATGTAGAGTCTTTACATGCTTTAGACAAAACTTAGACCTAGTGGACCCCTACCAAATAGGATTTTAGTTTCACGGGCTTAAACCTAGGTTCAAAGTTAGTTGCACTAACCAACAAAACCCTATACCACTATCCCTTTAAGAAACGATCTGCTTGTGCAGACTGTAGTCTCACCCAAGGCAATATTGGGGGGTGATAGAACTAGGTTTCCACATCTAGAGGGACTATGCAGTGTGGCTATAAGGTTCTTTACAGTTTAGGGCTTAATCTAACATTCATGAACGGTTGTCCTTATCCTTACAGTCGTAAAGCATTTCTCTACTTAACATATTAGTGAACTATGTGAAACTATTATAACATGTATTATTCAACATATAAACTATTCTAACATGTATTATTCATCATATAAAATAATATCTAGGCCTTCGTGGTGCAAATTCAGAAGAAATATATGAAACGAACTAAAAATAGATTAAAACACAAAAACTATGTGAACATACAAAAATACACAGATTTATGATCAAATTTCTTCTTTATTAGTCAAGTCTTCTCAAAACACAATCTTTCTGACCCTGCACACACAATGGTAGGGGCCTGCGCACTTAGTTGCAGACTTACCAAGGTCTTTTTGCACACAGCTGCAGGAGCCTTCTGCTTCACCTCACTACAGAAAGATCTTACAAAAATAGACTCAAAATCTTTTCATCAATACCATACATCCTTAGACTTGCAAAAACATCCCTTTATATATGCTTCTACCCTTACAATACCATGGTCTGCAAACCATGGGCGGAGCACAAAATCCTTTAAGAACCCCATACCTTTACAAAAGAAGGGTGTCAGCTTAGAGGGTCCCGACCTAAGTTCAGAGTTAGTTGCATCAACCAAAAAAACCCTACACTACTAGCCCTTTCGGCAACAACCTGTGTAGCACAGGCTACAGTCTCACTCGAAGTAGTATTGGGGATGCAAGAACCAAGTTTCTGCATCCAAAGGCTAGTGTGATATCTTCTAGCGCCTTAGATCTACCTCCGTGTAGCTCGATATAATTCTAAGGCATGTTATTGTAACTAAGTCAAAACTAACTTCATACCTTTGTGAAGGTCCACGATCAATCTTTTCAGACCTTAAACAGTCGACTTGCCTAATTTTGCACATTAGCAAGCAACCCTAGGTTGGATTTCACATAGATCTACTTAATTGGTTAGAAACCATAAGAGAGATGGCTCGTAATTTTGTGGAAGTGGATAAGCATTCATTTCATACATTATTAAGATAAATTCAATGAATTCGCGTAGCATTCATTCAAAAATTCAAAAAAAATATCATTAATCGACAACATATAACATAAACCGATTCAATGGAAATACACAATAATTCCTCAAAAAGTTGTCTTTATTGATCTTTCATTCACATATTACAGACTCTCTACCCTTCAGACATACATGTAGGGGTCCGTGCACTCGACTGCAGACTCTAGCCAGGCCTCCTGCACACTAAGTTGTAGGAGCCTTCCTTTCTCTACCTAAGCATAGGAAGAAGAGCCTTCCTGCCTTAGCTCTTGCTCAAGACAACAAAAAATCTTCAACATACGCAAATCTCTATCCCCAGTTTTTTCTTAAACTCACTAAGAATCAACTATTTATAGCTTTCCTAATACAATACCATGGCCTTCGCTCATGGGTGAGTCTTCAAAACCGAGCAAAACTGAGGGGCTAAGACCCGTTTGACTCCTATCTATTTGCGCATTCCATGTCCACATTTCACAGAGACTTTACATATTTTACAAAATTCTTTACACAAAATGACTAAGTTAACTCAATTATTCCCCTGGGGACCCCATCCCAACATGCCCCCAACACAAATATCGTGACTCACCCTGGAGTCTCTCGACTATTTGTTCCACTTTTTGGAAGAGATCACTGGATGCCTTGGTCAATGTCTGAAGCTCCATGGTACTCTGTTTTGTTGCTTTCTCTACTTCATGGACCAATTCCTCTATGGTTGGCCCTTATATTGCAAGTTGCATAGTCCTCTGGATCTGTTGCATGGCGTTCAGCTTCTCATGAATGTTCTGTGAAAGTTGGCTAGCTTCCTCTGTCCAAGGTTGAAATTGGTTCCTAGGGGCCTCTAAGTTCACAATCACCACAATCCTTGCAGGGTCCACCATCAATCCTTGCTTACACACAACATGACCCAGCAAGATCGCAAAAGGAACACATAATATACATTTTTAAAAATTCAACACTATCTAGTATCTTTGACATGTATCCAACATAAGGTGCAGACTTGCTACATGGTGCTTCACCAAGCCAAACACAGTCTAGTCATGAAAGTATACTTCCAGAAACTTATGAATGAATTCTTTGAACGCCGCTATGACTACACGAGAAATTATTGCTGGCGCATTCTTCAACCCAAACCGTATCACAGTGTACTGAAAGAAACCCCATTCTATCATGAAGATAGTTTTTCTTCTATCCTTTGGGGCAATCTTAATTTGATGATAACCAGAAAACCAATAGTAAAGGAATAGGACTCCTTCCATCCGAAATTGTCTAACACTTTGTCTATAAATGACATTGGAAATGGATCATGAACACATGTATCATTAAGCTTCTACAAATCTACGCATATCCTTACTTTGACCTTTTGTTTATTCTCTTGGACTACCATTGGGCTCACCTAGTTAGACTCCTCAACAGGTTCTATAATGCCTACCTCCATCATTTTATCCATCTCTTGGCAAACCTTCTCCTTGTACTTAGGATTAAGATGATAGGGCCTCTGTTTAACAGGTTTTGCATCCATCTTCAATGTGATCCTCATAACGCCCAAGTTGCCAAGTATGCACTTTAAATCTGAAAACTTAGTGGGGAAGAGATCCTGGTACTCGCAAAGTAATTCAACAACATTTTCTATTGTAGCGTCATCCCAATAGTCTCTAATTTTCTCTAACTTCAATTCTTCTTCAGAACCAATGTTTACTTCTCTTGTTTTTAAAGGTGCGGAGATATCTAGGTTCTCTACTTGTGGTCCTTCTACCTCGCGATTCCCTTCTATCTCTAGAATATTGATATTTCTTGAGTCTACTTCCTCCTCTTCAGGAACCACATTATAGCATTCCAATGCGTGGCATAGCTGGGTTATCCAATCCAGTTGGGTCCATTCCATAGGTTCCTTCGGTGTCCTGAAGATAACCGCTTTAATTTCTTGAAGCACTTCATCAATGCTTGCAAACCCATCCTCAAAGCTGAAAGTCAATAAGAACCCTTCCTTCAATACATCCCATTCTACAGTGTCGTCGCGGAGCTTTTTTTTGAGGCACCAATTCATGGGGATTTTATCCATGGTATGAAAAAATATATGTACCCATTCTGGCTACGGTTCTGTCCCCCATGCCTTAGTCCACTTTGCCAGGTGATCACATGGATCATCCTTCCCATTATACTTCTCAGTCATTCTTGTATTAGCATGCCCAAATCGTAACTTCATCATTCTCCTGTAATCTCGCCATCTAACAAAACTATCCTTATGCGTACCCCACCATCATGCGGGCGTAGAGTGAAATGCTAACTCCAATGCTTGAAAACGGTGGTATTTAGGGACATTGCACTCAAATTCATCTAGAAACATATCTACATCAGTCAAACCATCATAATAAGGTAACTTTCTTACCTTCGACAAAACACAATGCAGTGAATTCATCATCATATTGCATCACAATGTAGATACTTCAAGTAAGCAATTTTTCCAATGCTCTAATTCTTCATTTGAATCAGAAGTGCATGAAATCTCTCGGTCTCATGTGATCCCTCCATCTGCCATTGGATTGATCTAACCCTAATCTCGCTTTGTTATCTTGTAGATTTGATTTAGATCATCGTCACTTTCTACGTAATCGTAGTCTATTTTAGTATAGCATGCCCCTTCCACAGGATCCAGTGGCACTATAACCCTTAGCGACTTCCTTTCAAACAACATTTTCCTCTTCTTCAAATTAATGACCCCATTCATATCAATAGCCCAGTTGATTCCCAAGAGCACGGGGTAGGGATTACTGTCATTGACAATTTTTATATCTTCAAAGTCCGCTAATGAGCTTACACCTTCAATATCAGCTGTTACTCCATATAATCATCCCATGGGGATGACTTTTTATTGATTCACCATCCTGAGCTAAATCGGAGACCACTGCAGCATAGATCTCCCCATCCTTTCCTAGGTCTGTTTTGGCAAAACATTTGCATTGGACCCCAGATCTAAAATGGCCTGTTCCATTTTATAATCACCTATCTGTGCTATTAGCCACATCTCCCATCCTGTTCATGCCTTATGCTTACCGATCTTTCCAATCATGCGCTTCTCTGAAGGAATCTTTTCCTTATTGGTTCACTTGTCTATTAAGTCCTTCAATCCTTCCACAACCTTTCTACCACGCGGTAACTTCATATAGCTCTCCAAAAATGTAGTGAGTAGAGAATTATTAACCTCTTGTGTCGCACTGGTCTTTGGTGTCTTGTCCTAGCTTTCTGAGGTGGAGGCCTTGGCGAAGCTCTTCTTTCCTTCCATGAATGTTTCCTTAGCGCGATTAATGTCAAAGGCGACTTCTTTCTTAGGAGCTTTGCAGACCCATCCGTCTTGTTCAGGCTACTTTCCTTTGTCTGCATCAGTCGTCATACCACTTCTTAGTACAATATTAATGCTCTGATCCTCCACCCAGGCCTCAACCCTCATCACTTGTAAATTCCATATAGGTTGTTGAGGCTGTGTCTTCTTCTCTTGCATTTTAGCTATTAGCACTAGACATTCTTCTATGGATTGATTGAATTTTCTACAGTATTGACACGAAGGGTGTGTAGGATTCGGGTGATCTCGCACGAAGTGCCCCGAATGTTTGCAGTTGTAGCAGATAATTTGACCATGACCTCTACCAATTCCTCCTCCACGTCCTCGTCCTCGGCCTTGAAAACCATCGTGCACTCCTCCTATGCCTTGTTCTAGAGGCCGCTTTTCTTCCTCCATATGGTAAGTAGGCGTTTGTTCAATCATCATCTCATAGCTTCGACAGTGGCACTCATCTGGCCCACAAATTTATAGAAATTACAAAACAATTGTTGTGGTGTCTGAGAAAACTTGTGAAGTAAGTGGCAGTTATCCATTGCATGTTTCCCAAAATCTTGACAAATGGTGCACCATAGCACAGCTCCCGTGCTTGTCCCAACTTGGGTTTCTGGATTTAGTGGGGATGGGCCCCCTTTATAAGATAATTCACATAAACTGGACAATGATCTTTATCATGCCCGTGGCCCTTACACTTCAAGCACCAAACATCTAGGCACACTTCTAGCTTAGTCTCCTTTTCCTTCTTTAAACTTCGTAATTCTAGGTGTAGGCTCACTAACTCTTAGTGAATATGTTGTACTCGAACATTTGTATCCTGAATAGGTGACGCGTGCAGCCTCATCACAATCTCCAAGGCTTCTGCCTGCATTGTTATCTTTTATTGTGGCAGATAAATTCTTAAATGCGGAAAAAGTTATGCAATAAACCAGTCGTGATGCTGGATATCTGAGATTTGCATGTTAACCTGTCTGATCTAGCACTTCAACCTCTGGTCAAATTCCCAAGGTGCCTCATCGACTCTCATTAGTATCTCTTTAAATTCAATAACCGACTGTGCCTCATATTTAGGCTTACTAAATTCTTTGTTCAAAGTCATCTTGGTCTCTGCTAACGATTCATGAGGATTATCAGCGCAATACTTAATGTACTAGGTCAGCGCGCGATATTGCAAGGTAGTAACCAACTGTGCCTTCTTTATATTATCATCAATGATTTTTTGCATTGTCCATATAGCATTCACAACAAACCAAAATTGTTCTCGATATTCACTTCCTATTCCCTTGAAGATCGACATCTTCATTGCGTTTTACATGATGAATGGTGGAGGTGGAGGTATAGGTGAAGGTGTATGCAGTGGAGGTGGAGGTGTGGGTCTAGTGGATGGATGAGATATCCTCGAAATACCTTGATATTAACTGAATAGCACTTTGTGGTGTATTCAGCACCACCCCTTCGTCATCACTTGAAGGAGGTACAATTAATGGTCTATACTCTTGACCTCATTCTTCATGATTTCTAAACAATATTCCACTTTGCGTAGCTTCAAACATCAAGGTAATGGCGTTATCCACTTTTCACACAACAACATCTTAATCCAAGTATTCAATGACCTAACGTACTTACCTCGTGGTCCTTTGAAGAATTTTCGCTTTGCTTCGCTATAGCTAACGGATGTGTCTACTGCAAATTCAGTAACAAATACTCCCAGAATTTGATCAAGCCAGTGATCGATAGCCCGCACGATCTTGTTATCAAATGTCTCTAGTCTTCACACCAATTCTGGCATCCACACTATAGGAATGTCGAGCTTCCACCTTCCTTGATTGTTGTCCAATTTAGCTAACCACTCATATAATTCAATTAGAAAAGTGCTAATGAAAATTTTGTGTACCTCTATATATAGATACCTATTCAACCAACCCTCCTTTGACAGGGGCAGATTCTTGTTTTCTTGGGCTGCAAACTCGTGAATCTTCCAATCTAACCACTTTTCAATCTCTTTCTTAGTTAGATTCCAATGATGCAACATCACACATCTCTTTAAGCGAATCCTATTCCCGGCAATAGAACCATTTGTTGGCTTAGAGGGTCCTGAACCAGGTTCAGAGTTAGTTGCACCAACAAAAAAAACCCTACACTATTGGCCCTTTCAGCAAAACCCTGCATAGCATAGGTTGCAGTCTCACCCAAAGCAGTATTGGGGGATGGAAGAACCAAGCTTCTACATCTAGAGAATAGTGTGATTTCTTACAATGCCTTAGGTCCACCTCTGCGTAGATCGATAGACTTCTAGGGCTTGTTACTATAACTAAGTCAAAGCTGCCTTTAGACCTTTGTGAAGGTCCATGATCAGTCTTTGTGGACCTTAAACAGTCGATTTTCCTACTTTCGCGCATCAACAACCAACCCTAGGTTGTATTTCGTGTAGATCTACTTAATTGGTTAGAAAACATAAGAGAAATAGCCTTTAATTTTACAGAAGTGGCTAAGCATTCATTTCATACATTATTAAGACAGATTCAGTGAATTTGTGTAGTATTCATTCAATAATTCAAAAAACATATCATTAATCGACAACATATAACATAAACTGATTCAACGAAAATACACAGTAATTCTTCAAAAAACTATCTTTATTGATATTTCATTCACAGATTACAGACCCTCTACCCTATGCATACAGCTACAAGGGTCTGTGCACTCAATTGTAGACTCTACCCAGGCCTCTTGCGCACTCATCTATAGGAGCCTTCCTTTCTCTACCTAATTACAGGAAGCAGAACCTTCCTACCTTAGATCTTGCTCGAGACAACAAAAACCCTTCAACGTACCCAAATATCTATCCCCATTTTTTTGTAAGACTTGCTAAGACTCAACTATTTATAGCTTTCCTAATACAATACCATGGACCACAACTCATGGGTGAGCCTTCAAAACTGACCAAAAACAAGGGGCCAAGACCCCTTTGACTCCTATCTATCTATGCACTCCACATCCACATTTCGCGGAGACTTTACAAATTTTACAAAATTCTTTACAAAAAATGATTAAGTTAACTCAATTCTACGCTTCTACCCTTACAATAACATGGTCTACAAACCATGGGTGGAGCTCAAAATCCTCTATGTAATCCCACCCATTTACAAAAGAAGGGGCCTTGACTTGCCCTAAAGCCCCTTTGACTCTTAAAACGTTGTGTTAATCGCGCTCTGCCCCTCAAAATGTAGAGTCTTTACATGCTTTAGACAAAAATTAGACCTAGGGGACCCCTACCCAACACTCGTGCCATGTTAGACATGTTTTGATATAAAATGCCAAATATTTCTATACCAAAACCAGCCATACAAATTACAGTACCATATCAAAATACTATTTTATGTAATTGATATGAAATCTACTTAAGTTATCTATAATAATTTGTTATTCTACATGTTTTTATTTCTCATGGTCTACATGAATCCTACATGTGTTATCTTCTTCGTTCTATAGTATGTTGAGATTTCCAAGCTACAAATAGCTCACACATTAGTTGTATAAACAACAATAATGGTCCATCCCATCTCACAATCAAATTTTCATACAAGAAGCATCAAATCATCCACATACAATTGCGAGTGAAAGTACACAACAAAATATGATGTCATATATATAACCCACTCTTACATCGCACTTGATTTATCTCTTATCAATCCAAGTTTACCATTTTTATTCCATAATACAACTCTGCAATAAAAATATTTGGCACCTACGTACCATTTTTTTACTAAATTTTTACTCTTTATGAAAAATCACAATTTGAGGTTTAAGACACCATTTTTTTATTTTAAACCAACAACCTAATGTTCCATACAATCCTTATTGACCCACTTTTGTATTATATACCATTCCTTTAGTTCACATAATCTTCATTATTATTCAGTTCTCTTACTTGAGAATCAATTATGAATAACTCTGTTAGAAGATATTCATTCCAAAAACAAATTAATGATATATTTTCTCAAGCTTGTAATCAAGAACAACTCTCCTAACTATGCAAATACAATATCGACATTATTGAATCTATCTTGATAACTACAAGTCAACATGTTTTCCAACTATAAAATCGATCTTTATTTCTATTCAATAATTAATCAATTCATTTGGTTTCAGGTCTTATTCCCTACTATTAATACATACACGAAAATGAGCTATGAAAACCATACATTTCTCAAACTATGAAGAATCTTGTTGATTTTAAATAAGATTTATACTATCACAAGGGAATTTCTAGCCTAAAGCTAATTTTTTTTTTTTAAGGAGAATTACCACCCTCTCAAAATATTACAACCTTTTGTAGGAATAATAACTACTAATACATCTATACATCCAAGCACAAATTACTAAATCCAATAATCTCTTCTATTCCACATATAATACAATCATCTTAGGCTTCTAAATCATGCAACAATTCCAATTCATCAAAACATGATCTCACTCTCCTTCAATTTCTCCCTTGAATATATCACAAGGACATATTCTTATGAAAAAAGAACTCAAATAATGTTTTCATTAATCACATCCTTATCCTTTAATTTCAAGTAAAAGAAAGTTCCTAACACAAAATATGTTTATCACTAAACATGTTATTCTCTTAACAATTTACAAGTTAATCAAAGTTTAAGAAGGTAGTTCTTCCAATTCATAAACAATATGAATTTTGACTCGATCACATAACTAACAATAATTTAGACAAGTTCATGAGTTCAATATTCATAATTTCTCTACTTAATTTAGCTAAATACAATTCAACGAGTATGCAATTGATAAAATCATTGAGACTATTATGGCTTTCCTAGACACAACAATATGAAATGTTCTTTGAATATGCTAGACCTAATTTGTCTTAAGAAAATAAACTTATCACCATAATATCTTCTACATTTTCAAGCATTTGAAAATCAATTTAATTGTACCTAAATCAAACACATACAAAATGAATCACAACAGTGGAAGATAAATACCTAGTTCACACTTGACTACATATATCAAAATCTGTTATTCCAAACATTCTAGACCACCTAATGGTTTACATTATGCCAATATTAGTTTCTTCATTTTAAATAATAAGAAAATAATGGATTTAAATCTCAAGCAATTTCATGTTACAAATATCTATCAATTTAACTTTAATTACACATAAACATTTCTCCTTAATCATGTCTATGAGATTCCATCATAATAATTTGTTCATTTTAACCAAAAGAATTACTTAGCTCATAGATATAAGTTACTATGGATTCCACACCCATACATTAGCTATACATTAGTTAATAGATATATGTTAGTATAGATTCCACACCCGTAGATAACATAAGGAAAATAGAACCTTCAAGTTTTCCTTAAAATGGCTTCCACAACCATTCACACACAAGTCATTTAGACCTCTTGTTTATTAGGGAGGTCATACCACAACCTAGTATTTGAGTAATTTCAAGTTATTTGATTAAAATTGTCAACCCAAATTATACAAATTAACAACTACACAAAATCACATATTAACACATCAATTTAACGCACATACATTACTCATGAATCTATATTCACAGTTAAATGTGACATCCTTTAAGGTAACTTTCGTTAAGTTTCCATTAATGTAGATAATAAAATAGTCAAAATTAACATGATGAACTCAGTTATCACGTTACTTGTTACACATTCCCAAAGCATACACACCAAACTCATCATATTATAGTCTAGATTAGGCCAATATTTTTCTTCGTAGATACATTTTCAGCTAGTAATTAAGACAACTACTAAACTTGTATCACATTGATAATGATGCACTATACATATATGAAACCAATATGCTTCCAAGTCAATATTCACAAAAATTCACCATGCATGCAAAACCAACATTCATATATCATCAAGCATTTTGGACCATCAGGCCCTAGTGTCATAACTTGGCTCTAATACCATATGTAAGGTCCCACCTTACCAACCATCAATAATGTAGAGAAGTAAAGGTCACATTAATACTCATTTTTTTTCTTTTTTTCCTTTTTTTTTTTTAATTTTATAATACGACTTAATTGTGTAATCATGTTCCTTCATTTATTTCAATATAAGAATATAACATGAAGTCATGGATAACTTTCCCTTAAAGCCAATTCCAAAACAAATTTCTCCTTGAGTTTAAAAGAAGCATGTGCTCTTTTCATACTTATACAAGAGCTCTAAGTAAAGACTGGAATAAATTCCACCATACTGCCATGTCTGAGCATTAAGCTAGATCAACCTATTTGATCTCCTAGATTATGCTAAATAAGTTCCAGTTATTGACTCTTAACATCATAACTACAAAATTATTCCAGAAGAACCTAAAATGTTATGCTTCTATCACAAAAATCAATATTAGGGCATGGGTATTAAACTACATGTGACAAGCTAACTAAAGGAGGAACATGGCTCTCTTCATCAAAAAATTTAATAAATATGATATGTTTATGAAATGGAAAGTGAAATCATAGAAGATATTGACCCAACAACATTTCCAAATTCATAAATTAAAAATTCCCAATCCCAATTATTAAGGCAGAACAATTATTTTCAAAATGACATTGCTTCAATCATGAGACTTTTATAATGAATGTTTCAGCAAGAGAAACTACTCTTACAAACTCAAAAGCATATTATTCTTCAAAAAGTGCCAATTAAAACAATGGAAGTTGGGTAGAAATAATTTCTTTCTATAGTCGCTAAAGCATAAGGTTTCACCACTGAATACATGTAACTAAGATGAACTTATTATTCTCGTTTGCATAAGTAATTAAATCCTATAGAATTTGTCACTATAAAATTGGTTCCAACAACAACCCGCCTTTTTTATGATATCTTTATATGATAAAAGTAACACTATATTGTGGATCTATTCACACTTCAACAACTTTATTAAATTCATTTTCACTTTTATACAAAAAATTGTAGATATAGGAAGCTACATCAATTTAATAATCAATTCGTTAATTTCCAGTGCATAAATTGTATAGTCATTGAGACATTTAGTCTAACAATTTATGTGCATAAAAGATACAACCATTGAGTCCTTTTGACAAACTATTTGCAAGCATACAATCTACAGCCATTGAGTCATGTTGTCAAACATTTGGTAGGCATCATCTCTTAAGAAAAATTTGATAGCCATTGGCAACATGAATCTAAGATTCTTACTCAACCTATCTAACTCAAAAAATTTCAAATGCTGGCATATTAAAATAGGGACTAAATCATCTTAATATTTCACCAAAAAATCAACAACAGGGACACACAGTTGGCAGCAGTGATTTGCAAAATCCCCTAGATTTATGATCAGGGTTCTAAATGGTGTTTTTTTTAATCAAATGGGAGGTTACATGTCTTTACAGCACAGATACCCCATGATCTTGGGTTGAATCACATCCAAAACTCCCAGGGATGTGATTCTTTAAAACAACAAAAATTTGTATCCCTAATATCTCATTTACCACTTTTGTCAAACACATGGAATGCAAACTTTCATCTACAACTCTACATGATGAAAGAAAACCCAAAGTTATGCTACTAAGAGATTTTCATTGAATTTGACATTTCTAAATATACCATATGAGTTCTTGAAACATTTTACAACCGAAAGGCTACTTCCTTTGACATAATTTAAGAATCTTATTGCAACCACTGCTACAATTTTACAGACACATGGCAACCTTGAATGCTATAATTATTAAGGCTTTATGCCAAAATTCTAACAATACTATACCAAAAAATTGAATCACAAAACATTGAATTATTGATAAGAATATGAAACATAAGCCATAACTAAAAATTACCTCAAACTTACCTCAAGCCTTTGATATTCTAAACCATATTTTTACTGCCATTATTTTTTCATTTTCTTTTAAGGGTTGATTTTGTAATTCCTTGAGGTATATTTTGGATACGTTTCCATTTTCTTACTTCTCTTGTAAGCTGTGAGTTAGCAGTTATTCATGCATAAATATACAAACTGGTAGCATTACTCAATCAGGTATTTTTTCAAACACTTTTCAATGTAACCTGATACCCTTTCTAAAATGTATCTAATTACTTATTTCAATTAAAACAACACAAAACCATAAGTCATGAAAATCTTACCCAACCTCTTTCACAATTCTTCATTTTGATTAATGTTAGCAATGTTTGGCTTTTCTCGCTCAATTCACTACAAAAACCAAGGTTAGTACAATAAACTACAACAATATATTTATATCTTGAAGTATAAGCATCCATACATATAAACTACTCTTAGTCTTCATTCTCAACTTAACCAATAAGCTTCCAGATAACATAAGCTTAAACCAAAGTTACATGCTTACAAAAATTAAAATTTGTACAATTCTTTATGCTAACATTCTACTTAAATTTCAAGGAAATTAAATTTATACTTGATATGATATTCAATTCCAACTTCTGAAATCATGCTCCATCTTTGATTCCTTAACCAAATTATTTGAACCAACCTATTTTCCTCCCAACTATATCCAATAAATACTTCTCCCCTTGGAACCCCCCAGTTGTATAAGCTCACATGTAGTACCAAAATATAGTAGTAAAGAGATATACAAGGCAAGTTGAGGAAGATAAGTTTCACTTCCTCTCAATACAACTCATGTTCAACTCCATTGGGTAGAGCTACTTGGTAATTTAGATTAGCATTTGGCTACTCTCCAGGTCTCTCCCTCTCGCAATCTTCGTCAAATCTCTCCAACTCTTGGTATCAAAATGCACCTCTTCTCCCCTTGGTAAAAAGACATGACACACCTATATAGGAGGAGCAACAAATTCTTGTCATAAAGGAGAAATATGCATGCCTTGAGGAAGAGTAACATATTCCATTTAGAGGAGTGTAACTCATGCCATTAAGGATATGTATGCATGCCTTAGTTAATGAGAGTGTAACATAAGCATTAAAGAGAGTGTAAAAGGAATATTTTATGAAATGTTTTTAATGAATGTAAGAGGAATATGCCATGTCTTTGATGAGTTCATAAGAGAGATTTAATGTATCATTAAGAGAGAGAGTTACGTAGAGCCATGATAAACATCAGGGAGAGAGGTGTCAAGTGGTTGAGGTGATGAATGTTACTTGTAATTCCTTTTAATAATAATATCATACTCTCATAAAGGATAATAATAGTAATAATAATCTTGATTATTAAGTCGAGATTGAACTATTGGGATTGATTAGTGATAAGGTAAGTAATTTTACTTCAACTATACTTGATTACCAATTGGTGCAAGGTGATTTACTATTTTTAGAAATTCATACTTGAGATGTCAGACGTGACTTTCTATTTTTAGAAAGTCACCCCAAAATTGTTAGAAATGATATTTTGTTGAGGAAATTCATCCTTGAGCTGCCCATGAGTGGTATTTTTCTTTCAGAGAGTAGGGATTCCACATCCTTATTCCATCAATCTCTGTGCCTTAGTAAATTGAGGACTTCACACCCTAATCTACTCCAAGGGTCCAAGATTCCACATCTTAATATTTGAAGTATTAAGGACTCCATGCCCTAATCCTTTCATTATATATCCAAGACTCCACATCTTTACCTTTCATGTATTTAGGTCTATGTGCCCTAATTTCCATGGCTTGTCATCTACTCTACTTTGGAACTTCACGCTTCACCTTAAGGTACTAATTGCGAGCTCATACCCATATGATGGTTCATTGGTAAGGTCTTGTTCCAAGACCAAGAATTGTGCATGAATTCCACATTGATTTTGGTTTTGAATAAATGAATTCTGCAATCACTTATAATTTGAGCATCCTTGTTGGAAAATAACAAGGTCCCCTGCCACATCTTGCTCAGTATAAGATTAAACATATATAATCATATAAATAATGTATAATCCATAAATCATAATTAACCATATGTTCCACATAACCATGGTTATCCATGGATCTATGTTTCTCTATCCTAGATCACCATCAATGTCATACACCTATGTCCAAACTAGGATACCGAAAGAGAAAAAATCAATAATATACACTTAACCAAAATCAGTCTTACCAAAACTAGTCTTATAGACATAACCATAGATATTATCATAAGCAGATAGTAACTATTTGACCCAAACCAAGTCTATAGCATATAAGAATATACATAAGTCTAACATGGATAACCTTTATATCACTGCATCAAAATCACCCTCTCTAATTGTCACCGAAGCTAACTCATCAAGAATGGGCACTACAAGTACATAGACATCGGATGCCCTCAACACATGTCTAGAAATAAGGAAAAATCCATCTCTCTCAAAGACAAGAGTGGTAAGATTATTCTTGGAAATGGTACATTTTCAAAGGTTCCAGGAAAGGGTAATTCTGGTGTTGATATTAAAAATACAAAAGGAGCTAATGTACTATTGGTTGATGGGCTAAAGGATAACATTCTAAGTGTAACCTAAATAGTTGATAAAGGGCATGTAATTTTATTCACATCAGCTGGATGCAAAATTATAGAGGAAGACATTGGGAAAACTATAGCAAAAGGATTCAAAAAATTAGACAACCTATATGTGCTTAAGAAGAATCGAGGAAAATATAAAAGGTCTAGCTCCTCTTCTTCAGATTCAAAGCAAGGGAATATAGCCCATACTGCAATACCTTGTTCTTAAAGCATACTTTCAATAGTGAATGAAAAATTAAATGTGAGGTATATAGCCTCATGAAAAGTAGATGATGATTATCCATTCCACAGTATCAATAGTGTATGATCTTAGGGGGAGTTATGCATGTGTATCATGATGATGATTCCTTATGTTATTTTGATATTCTTTAGTGATGTGTATATTCCTGGTATCATATTCGTTGATGAAACAATGATTAGGAACATACATGACATGTTCAGGGGGAGTAGTGGCTATGAAAAATCAATATTTTACATTATATACATGGTTCTTATGAATGAAAATCATGTATGTACGTGGTACTTGACTTATATAGTCACATATGTTTTTCTGTAATGATAAAAGAGTGGCACAAATTCAAGGGGATCTTCTCATATGCTTCCATTAGTTCATTATTGGACTTCTAGCTTTCATATTAATTTGTTATAGTCTCATAATGATGTCGGTATGCATCTAGGGAATGATGTTTGTTCATGATGAGTTTATGAGTTGTTGCAAAAACTTATGCTATTGTTGTTGTTGATAGGGTTCTTTTATTCATTTCTTATTGGTGATAAGGATATGATGTGATCATAATTGATAATGAAGGGTTAGCACAGGTTTAGGGGGAGCATCTTTTATGCTTCTAGGGTTCATTGTTGGCATTATGGCATTTTGAGAACTCCTTATTGCATGTTGTTTCCTATGATGAATTGATGGCTATTACTACTATCATTCATTCATTTCTCAATACTTTAAATTTATATTCTTCTTATGGTGCTCGTGTCAGATAATTATGCTTCAGATGCTTATATTGTGCATGTGGTTGCTGATGATTATCACAATTTTGCTACAAAGGATACTTTATTATTAATATTTATGTTTAGGGTTATATATGTCATGTATGTCTTTTGAATCATGTAAAGGTCAGGAAAACATCCATGTTGTAACCATTGTAAAATTTAGTAATGTAGGGGCTATTAGGATCAAGTCATGCTCCGTATGTAATCCCATTATTTTGGGTAATTGATGTAAAATTTGGGTCAATTATGTAACCTCGTTATGTTGGATGGTGGATCATAGAGTCATTGGTGATAGGAAAGGTCATATTTGTTTATGGATAGCTAGATATTTCACACCTTTTAATTTATTACATATCTTTAGAAGGCACAAGATATGCTCCTAAGGAGTATGGTCAGTATTTAGATTTTGTGATTCATCTCAGTAGATCATACTTACAGTATTGGGCTCTACCAAGAAAGTGCTTCATTCATCCTAGTTCAACTCTTTTTCATTGATGTCAAAGTGGGAGAGAAGACTTGGTGTCTACTGGTGTTTGCTGGTATTTGCAGGTGGGTTTCAAACACAAAAGTGATCGACATCAAGTCCAAAGGGAGAGATTGTTGGAATTATGACTAATGGGTTGTCCTTGATGGTAACCTTCTTGATAACTATGTCCTTGATGTCAACTTTTTTATAATATGATGATGATGGAACTATTGCAAATGACATGAATGTTGGTACAGGTATTTAAAAAATGAGGAAGTATGTTGGCATCTTTGTTATAGGCTTCACTTGAGAAAAGATGGGACTTGTGAAGTTTGAAAAGTATATGTGACCCCTCTGAAGAATAGTCGCATACATAAGTAGGTCTTGTAAAAAAAACTCATATACAGAATCTGAACCATAGAAAACTGAATATCAGGGGTCATTACCATGGTAACTTCCCATAGTATTACGACGACAACATCTATTTGATCCTATCAAGCGAATACCATCGAAATTACCAAAGGGTTTTCCTGAGGTATTGGAAAAAGGAAAAGCTATATAAGGATATGGAGATCAAGGTGTTAAGTGTGCATGCAATGGATTATTCATGTGTTATCTAAGATGGAACAAGTGTGCATTAGGGAGAAAGGAGATGGCTAAGATCTGATAGATCTGAAAGTGTATTCTAGAGTAATGGATATAATTTCTTAATATGCTTATGTTTTTTAGATATATATCTATCATGATAGCATGATATGAATGTGCTTGTAGTGATATGTGACCTTACCAGTATGTGCACCGAGATATGGGTTTAACAGATGTTGTGATTTGTATCAAATACTTGATTCAATAGTTTAAGATTTGTAGATAGGTTTTATTTAGTATTGTCACGTACATACACGAATCTAGTTCAGTAGTGTCACATGTACATTCTGTGGTAATTTATTTAGTATGTTGCAATTTATACGCGGGTGTTACACATGATAAGAATGTATAAATGCAAGTCTTATTAATAAAAATCATGTATATATTCTGATTTTGATCCATTCAAAGTTTGAATTGTTGCTTGAGGATGATAGTTGATGAGCTCTATTGAGTTTTTTGGTGTCAGTCGATGATGAATTGATCGAGATGGTTTGTATCTATCATGGTTTGGTTGTGCATTGATTTAATGGTTGGTTCAATATTTAGTAGGTTGATGTTTTAGTCACTCAATTGGTTTAAAGTGCCTTAGTGATTCATATTTTGATATTTAGTGTTTCACTTTGGCATATTGGCTTCGGCGTATTGTTGATGTGGATCTAGTTTAAAAATACGATGAAAGGTGACCTACAGTTTTTTATGTTTGTTTGAGATAGGTGGATCCAATGTGAAATATTATGGAAAGTGGTCCACAAGGAGTTGAGGGTTAAAGCCTTCAGTGAGAGGAGAGGAGCTCCCTTATGGTAGGAGATGGTAAACAAGATCAAGGTTTTGTAGTTCCCTTCTAGTGGGTGCTAGAGAATGAGTGGAGGTTGTAGCCCCTTACATGTGGGTTCATGTGTGCTAGTGAGATTCTTCACCAGTACAAGATGTAATGAAGTTCTTCTTTATAATAAAAGAAGAAGACAGAGACGACAACAGAGGTGGTTTTCTCCCACATTGGGTTTCCACCTAAATTGTGGTGTCCATATGTGTTGGCGTGTTTCTTATGTGTCAATGATTTATCGACTCTTCACTACTCATAAATACCACATAATGAATGAATAAAGAAATAATGATGCAATGGTAAATTAAACATCTAATGGAAATTATGAAAAATAAGTAAATTGGATATACACGGTCTTAGTTCACTTAAGTCGTGTACACACGTGGGTTGCATGAATAATAGTAGCGTACAACTTTTTGAATGTGAAATTAAATTTTAAAGTGAATTAAAAACATTGATTCATCCCCCGTCCTTATTATTATTTTTCCTAACAAAATATTCGTAGCTGGGTAGAAATGATAATATTCTGAATTTTCATTCTCTTGCTCCATAAGAACGGTCACAAAAATTAATATACATATCATTTATGCATGTGATAGAGTATATATAATCAATAGACTTGTGACTAATAATAACAACTTGCTTCCAAATAACTATGCCCATTTATTACTTCAAAAATGATAATGAAAATTAATGGGATAGGGGATGTTATTATAATGTGGTAAATGATAAGTATTGTATGGAAAATATTTATTGTGCATGAATATATAGATTTGTGGAGATATATATAAAAAATGTTTTACTAATAGAATGGCCTTAATATGTGCATGAATATTCATGGCCTTGAGGCCTTGAGTCAAGGGGAGTTGTTTGTCTTGTGTAATGGGCTCAAACTTGGCACAATGTATGTATTGAATTATCAGTGAATGAATGGATGTGGGCCTAGTATGTTCAAATAAGGCTATTGTGGGTGTGGGTTGGAACACATTTAAATGGAAGAAATAATTGAACCCCGAGTTCATTGCTCAGGAAAATAATAATAATAAAACGAATTTTTTGAAGTGCTACATGGGTGAAAACGTGGCTGAGACAACAATTTAACCCTAGCTATGAGCTTGAGTGGTGATACCACTATCACATGGCAGGAGCCATGGGTTACATTTACATGAAAATTGACAGATGAACTAAATTACTATTGCTTTGGTTTGTCATGATGTTGTTCAAGGATTCCATGTGATAGTCAGAAATTCCCAAATTCTTTGACTATGGATGTCATTTGATTTTATTAACCTGGGTTTCCATGGCCACAAAATGAAGAGCCAACAAATTGACCGTTGAACCAGTCAACAAGGTATAGGAGGATAATCAAAATATACACTCGAAGCTTATTTTTATGCATGTAGTCACATATTGTTAATAGGGAATATGACTTAGCACCTCCTATCTTAGGTTCATTCCTATTACAGGTCATGCAACGAAGCTAACCATGATTGACAAGAAACAAATTAATTGGTTGGGAAGCACTTTGGAAGGAATGCCAATGACCCCAACACAATTTTCATGAGAATGCCTAAAGTTGGGTTTTTGTGTCAGAGCCTGTATTTTTTGAACAACTTGCACGTGAACGATAGAGTTTAGAGGGCTTAGTGACTCAAGGAGGAGGCAGGACGATTATAATGCATATATGATTGAGTAGGAGATGTGCTTCAAAACTAAAAAAAAGGAAAGTATGATGCATGCAAACCAGTAAACAACCAAGGGAAAAATAAAAAATATAAATATGTAAGAGAAAGGGAACAATAAAAAATAGATCAAATAGATCAAAACTAGTAAACTTTTTGCAACCAAAATTGTAAAATGGAGAAGAAAAGGAATCACACTTCGTAACCATAGCAATGGAATTTATATGCTCATATTTGGATGGTAACGATATCCTTAGTAGCTTTTGGGTGTGAGCTAAGGGTTTCAAGGATCCATTTTCCCAGTTTTGCAAGAGTGTTTTCATATTCAACCCACATGCCAACTATCTCCTCTTGGTTACCATATTGATGTCCCCGTCGATATTTTGGGGCATGCCTCGACTACTATAGAAATGAATGAACACAATACGATGTGATTCACCTCATATTAATACAATCATGCATTTACAATTCTACCAAAAAGAAATAGACCCTTTACACCATGATGCTAGATGTGTACAAAACAAAGCAAAGGCATGTGGCTAGTCTAAGGTTTCAGTGAATGTTTTGTGCCACATGTATAATACATGAAATCATGGTAGCATAAAAATCACATCATGGGATAGTAGTTCCCATAGAAATGGTGGATGGTATTGAATAGTCTATGTGAGGGTGGTGCCCTATTTCGACTTGTCACATTGCAATGTTCCCATTGGAAAACACTTGATACCCTCATTCATAGTTGGCATGCACTTCATAACACATTCATGGGGTATAGTTACATCTTGACCCGAAGTTTTAATGGCCACATATCATTGTGTGCACATACCCTTGGGCACTTTGGTATAGTTCATATATTTAATGTCTGAATCAATCATAATTTTATAGCCATATATGCATAACTTTATATATATATATATATATATATATATATATATATATATATATATATATCCAAAAAAAATCAATGTGTTAGCTCAAGGATATCACAAGAGTAATACTCAAAAAATGTTCATTGTCTGTGTTATGCCCGGAATGATATGAAGATAACATGCTAGCATAAATGTTATGGTCCTCAAATTCATAGGTATGTTATCATGATCAAAATAATTAAACCCTTCAAACAATGTATGGGTTGTAGACATAACCATATGCATGACATATAGAGCTTTCTTGTAACGCCAAGTATCGATGCGAGAAAACAAACTATGAAAAGATGTCAATGCTTCCTATTTCTTGGGGACCCCACCTAGTTTAATTATATTTGTTATAATAAGTATTATTTCTAAGTATTTTTAGGAGGGATTGTGATGATGGCACAATGGTTCTTGCAAAAAAATTGTATAAGTGGGTCAAAAACCTACTATTGATTCCTCTAGACACAAACAAAGAAAAGAAAGTTCATACGTAATAATATTTTTAAAAATATTAAAAATTTATCAATGTATGCCAAAGAAGAGGTATTATAGAGAAAATCACAAGTGGTTGTAGCTTCCACCGTCACACCTAGTTGAAGCACTAGGTAACATGGAAGTAAACCCCCATCAGTGAATTAACAGCTTGGATCTACAACATGCAAACCATTATGTAATCCGTCATGCAACTAGTCCGTATTGTAACTCACCTCACCTAAATGGCCATTCAATTATTCATTGATGTTTTCTAGCACAAGAGGAATTTATCATTAGGTTTGGGGTATGTGGTCCATCTTAATTCTAGTTTCGTCATGCTTGGAAAATCTTATAATAGGTATTTGGAAACTACGAAAGCTAAATTCAACATTTTGACTAGTTTGGTCTTGCCTGAAACATTGGTTCTCAACACGAGGAAACAATATCCCCCAAAGCTGGATTACTTTTCTTTCTTCAAAAGTATTCATATTTTTGCTCCATTTGCATCACAAGGGTGATTGTATTGTCTCTCCCTTCTGTTAGTTACTTCCATTTTCCTGGTTTTTTTTTTTCTATTATAGACTTATCATACTTCCATTTTCCCTGTGTTTTGTCACTTCTGCCTCATTATGGTTCCTTCCTCACTTAAATCTTCAGTATCTAGGAACTTTTGTGCATCTCCCTCTTGGTATTTTGAATCTATCCCTCTCATCCCCCAATTTCCCTCTTTTAGAATTATCTCTATTCCCTTCTCTACCTTTTGTCTTGCGCTCTCTCACCCTCTTTAGGCTTCAAAGGCATATGTTTTCTTACCCCTTTACAATAGTTTGTTAGAACCTCCTAACCCATAGACCTCTCTTCTTTGCTAGAATAGAATTGTTATTTCTAGTGGGGAAAATTTCTCTATATATGTCCCTCACTTTGTGTTCCTATGATGTGGAGCATCCTTCGCACTTATCTTACTCCCTCTCTTCCTTCCTTGGAGTTTGATTTTTCTAACTTCCTTGGTCCCATTCCCATGCCACACAAGTAAGATTAGGTGCGTAGAGGGGTTGCTTACTACTAAGAGAGGTCCCATAAGGGCATTATGAGGATGCACCATCATTTATGAGAAGTAGCCACTAGATATTGGGACCTCACCCCAGGTTCCATACAAGAAGAAATTACTCATGATGAGGGAGAGGGTTATGGTCTAACACCTCATCTCTCAGACACAAAATTTGTTGCAGAGCCAACAGATTGGGTTCTTGATACTGACCACACTTGGGAAAGGTACAATAAATACGTGTAGACCTTCAACCTCTAATGACACATGAAATTCCTGCTGGGTAGAGTTATTTTGGATTTCCAAGAGAATCAAGTGGATATTATTCACTCTCTCGACAACTTGCACTAGCACACTCTCTTGAGAACTTGCATAGACACATGAAGGACCTGGATCATAGGATGGAGCATATACAACAAAATCCTGGAATCTCACCCCTAGATGGGGGTACAACCCAAGAAGATAGAGATCCCATTCAATTTGTTTCTATTGACTTAGACCCATCTACTTAATAGTATATCATGACTTCGTCATATTGTTATTTTTCTTCTAAGGTTTCCTTTTGGTGAGTTCAGCCGAATCTATCTACTATAAAATTTTGGAACAACATATTACTAAGTTATCATGTACCTCTCTTTGGAGAGTTTATTTTTAGTGATGGTTAGGTCTCCCTTGCAATATATTTACCTAAGACATCCAACACTTCTATGTAATTTTCCAATTCTGCAAGTATTAAATTCACCTTACAAAAGAAAAAAATCAATTTATGTAATTTAAATATGAATAATAAGTTTTCAATGTTGATTTAAAGAGATTGTATTAAATACTATGGTGAACTATATGTACACTTAATGGATGATAATTTACTTGTTTCTTTTTCTTTTTCTTTTCTTTAAATTACAAAGCTTATTCATATCTTCTTTTTTTAAAGTTAAAACTCATGTCCTCTCTTTCAAAGTCTAATGAACTTTGGATTGATAGTGAAGAGATGTACTATTAAATTAGTCTTCACACTAAATGCAGTGAGAATAGTAAACTAATATTTCATATGATCCAAACACAAATTTCCTTATAACTCTATGATTTTCTGCAAGCTGGATGATAGAATGATGGATTTAGAAGAGAATTTTTTTCTGAGTTTAGCTACAAAAAATATATGGGAATCAATTACCATAGTAAGAATGATGATGCTTGTTTTGATTGTCACGTTCTTCTAAAATTATCATTTGAAAATGAAGAGATCAAGCAACCCAAGGATACCAGCAGGATCATCTCCCTAGCCCATCATTAAGAATCTCTATATGTTGGGAGAGCTTCTTGACTATGTTCTAAAACATGGTCCCATTATGTTTTTGTGACTCGGCTCAATCCCTATCATTATGATTTTTTATCCTGTCATGGCCAAACACTTTATGAGGTCCAAATGATTAGGGAGATAATGATTTGAAGTTTAATACTGAGAGGTTTATGAAGGTCTCTAGACATGGAAATATAAACCAGCCTAGATCCATATTAACCCCAGATCTATCAAGCATTGAGAGGGATCAAACCTCTTGAGGTGGAAACCTATTTTTTTAATGAAAAAATTAAGGAAAGGTTTTCACCTTGAGAGATTTGATCCCCCCCGACACTTAATTGATCTAGGGTTAAGATGGATCTAGGCTAGGTTTTGTCATGCACTATCAGACGCAGTTTTGACTTTACCTCCTTTTTTAATGTTATTTTGAATGCAAAGTGACAATGTAACAGTGTTGAATGATAGAAAAAGTGAATAATAAGAATGTAGTCAATTACAAATAGCCTTGATTATCAATCTCAAACTATTTTCTTCTATATTTGTTATTATGACACCTATGAGTTTTTCCATTTTTCGTATTGATCATATGAAAAGGGACATTGAAATTGTAGATCATTCAAAACTTTAACTTAAGATATTGTAGTAAATAACATATAGTGTCTCTCTTTCTCTTGAATATTAATAGTAGTTCTCTCCAAATTCAATCTTTGTGATGTATGGAGTTGTAAACCCAAAGTAATTTTCAATGGTAGTTTTTTTTCTATTACCTAGCTTGAATGTAAATTAACTAACAATGTTAAAATATGGAAAATGGGAAAATAAGAATGTAGTCAACTGAAAATAGTTTACTATTTCAAGAAGCAAACACTTCAGGCAAGATGAAAATTCAAGTATTTTATTTATGGTTCAATTACTGTAAACATCATGAATATGTTTTTTTCTTACATTGAAATCAATTCACACTGCTAATCTAATTACTTTGAAATTAATATACATCATACATCCTTTTACATCAAATAAAAAATAAACATCTACGCTGAAATCAATGCATCTAGTGCAAGTAATCAAATAGGATTAGAAATCAACATATGCACTAAAATCAATGGATCTAGCGCAAGAAATCAAACAATATTACAAATCAGCGACTACACTAAAATCAAAGCATCTAGTGTGACTAATGAAATAGGATTAGAAATCAACAACTACACTGAAATCAAGGCATCATGTACAATCAATAAAATAGGATTAAGAATCGACATGTACATTGAAATCAATGGATCTATTTCAGTGAAAACTCAAAATATTCATAAGATGAAGGATCTTGTCTCCCTCCCTCTCTCTCCCCCTACTATATATATATATATATATATATATATTTTTCCTTCCATCTATGCTTATTTTTATATTTATCTCAACCCCCAAACATACACACTCTCTACATATCTATTATATATATATCCCTCCCTTTATCTCTCCCTCACTCTCTCTATCTCCCCATTGTAACTCTCTCTCTCTCTCTCTCTCTCTCTCTCTCTCTCTCACTCGCTCTCTCTCTCCACCTTTATTTCTACTTATTTATTCTTCCCTTCATCCCTGTCCAATCAAATATGATTAGGAATCACCATACAGATTGAAATAAATGCATCTATTTTAGTGAAAAAAAACAAAATATTTATAAGATGAAAGAGTTTTTCTCCCTCCCTCTCTTTGTATCTCTGTTATTCCCTCTCACCCCCCCCCCCCCCACCATCTATATCCATATATCCCTCCATCTCTCCTTCTTTGTCTCTCTATCTCGTCCCCCCAAACACACATGCTCTCTCTCTCTCCTTCCCTCCCTCTATCTATCTCTCTCTTCTTCCCGCTCTCCCCCCTCCATCTATATCTCTATCTATCTCCATCTCTCATTTGTCTCTTTATCTCACCCCCCAAAAATACACACTTTCACTCCATATCTATCTATCTATCTCTCTGTCTCTCTTCCTCTCCATCTATCTCATTATATATTTATTCCCTTCCACTATCCTCTCTCCCTCGCTCTCTCTTGGGATTATCCTCATTATAGCTCGTACAAAATACATAGGACTATAATTTTTTACTAGTTTTACTAGCATGTAATATTCCCAAATGACTTATCCCATACTCTTTAACTGATAATCAAATGGTATGATCAATATATTTAAGTGAATTAATATTATAAAAGGAATAGAAAATCTAATAAAGCAATAACCATTAATGCAATATATTAACATAATGCTTTTCACTGCAACTTTGTGTCATTAACATTTTTTATTTAATCAAGCTTGTTAATAACACATTGAGTGATCTAATTATCAATGTCATGCAAGATAGCAATATCATCAACATAAAAAAAAATAACAAAACACATAAATGGACAATGATATACCCTAGAAACCATGAAGGGAAGAACCAAAAAGTGTTTATTTTATTAAACATTTCATGAGGAATTTCACCCCTCACGCAATGGGAACAAGGGAGTCCATCAATTTCCCATTATTAAAATTCTACAAAGAAACATAATATTTAATTCAAACATAATTAACTAGAGGCCAATACATTAAACATTATGTCATGTTTCTCAAATACTTTATCCCACATTTCTTCAAGTAAAATGTCTTCATGGCATGGTTTTTTTATATGGTAGGTTACCCCTTGTAAATTGCATTTGATTATCTTCCATTTTTCATGTAACAATATTTATACATATTGAACTTATCACCTACAGTAATATTAGTTATAAACCTTCTTCTAATCGTTGCAAAAGAGTTTAGTTTAGAAACTACAACTCCATTCATTGTGAAAGTCATGATTCATTCCTACAACACCTTGTTAGTAAACCCTAACATCATGACTATCAAAACCCAAAATATTGTGAACCTTTTCATCGCATATTCAATCTCTATTGATTCACATTTCTATCCTAAAACCATTAATAATCTTTTGTGCATTATACGTCTTTTCATGAAAACACTTTCTTGCACATGTAAAAGTAAATTTCATCTCCATAACCAGCCTCTTACTTTTACATACATAACCATAACTACTTAACACTAAAAATACTTTAACCATGGTATTGTTTTCCAGTTATTCTTCTTGTTGCTAAAGCATGCGTAATATTCTACTTGTTTCTTCTACTACAAAACCAATCATGTTATTACCATTGCAATAACATAGGTTAACAATATAAAATATTTTTAGCATTGTTGTCTTTACTCCCAAAACATAATACCAAAGCACATAGTTATAAGTGCATGATCATTTTTCTAATATTTCAAATGCATTAAATAAATGTACTCAATTATAGAACCATGTTGTTTTATTGATATTTCACATGCATATTTTTTTTTATATAAGCATGCCTATTCATCTTCTATTTCACATACATTAAATAAATTCTTAAATATTAAAAAGGAATTCCTTTTCATTCATAGTTCACATGCATGCATACAATTATAAAATCATGCCTCAATATCCATATTTCAAATGAATTAAGTATATGCAATACAATTATAAAGTGGAGAGTGCATTTTTAGGGGTAAGCTTTTGTTTATCAATGCCAAAAATGATCACAACATCATCTTTGTATTTCTGTAATGCAATGCATTTCCATATGCAACCAACATTTATATTATCAACCTCAAACTCAAAGCATGCATGCCATGTAAGAATTCTCTATGCTAAGATTTAAAATGAATGTATCATAACATTCCAAAGGGAATTAATGCATACTATAAATTTCCAACATGAGATTTACACCTACTATAATCATCCATTGTCCACAATGCATTTCAACTTAATACATTACTTAATCATATTTTTCGTAATGGATTATCGTGAAACTAAATAGTTTGTGTGCTAACTACCCAACTCTTAAACATGTACAAATGTTGACAAACTATGAACAAATATATAAATGGTCTTGGTCTTCTTTAGGAGGATAAGATGGACAATAGATGCATATAATTATGGTGTTGTCAATTGCAATCTACAAGTAGCCACACTGATTTTCTTCAAAATTATAAATGTACCACAATATGTTAGAGACAAGTTATAATATTTAATCATTACTCAAGAAATATTTGGCTTCGTTTCATTTCAGTCTAACTGAAATCATTGTTGTGAAGAATAAATATAGAACTAGTTGATTCTACACTATTCTATAGTGTTTGAAGAAGTAAAAACCTTGTCTTTATTCTCTCTATTATCTCATACTATTGCAAACATAGAGCATTCTTGGAGCACTCTAGCATTGGAAAAGGAAGGACAAGAAAGAAAATGAAAGTAAGGGAAAGTTGGATCAAGTAGATTCAATAGGAATACTTGCACTAACAAGTTGCATGTGTGAATTCCTAGTTGGTTTGTGAATGCATTGTACATGCATGTGTGTATTTGATTCTCTTTTTGTCATTGGCATGATTTTTACTAGGTGTGATAGTGGTTTCAGCCTTTCCTTTCCATTTCTCAATAGCCATGGTGTGATGTGGTTATTTCATTTGGTTGACCTTTGGGTTTCCGGATGGTTTTGGAACTAGATGAGGTGTTCTCAGGAAAATTCCCAAGGTCCTCAGAATCCCTTCAGTAGTTTTGGAGGTATTTCAGTAAAGCCTAAGGTTAGATACGGTCACATTCCTCAAGGTATTGGTGAAGAAACTCTAAGGCATCCAAGCTTGTTTTGGGCCTAGTGATCCCTCGACCAGTTTTGGTGGGATTATAGTAAAGCTTGGTTGTATATGTTCTTGTTTGGGCCTAGTGATCCCTTGACTTGTTTTCGTAGGATTGCGGTAAAGGCTAGTTTTTTATGTGCTCCTTGGATCTAGGAATCCCTTGACCAATTTTGGCGGGATTTCGATAAAGCCTGAGGGCAGAGGTGGTTTAATCTCTAGGAAGCACTAGTTTTTTTTGTCTTGAGTCCCACAATCATGTTTGGAATACAACATGGGAGTGATTGGTTGAAAGAAAGATTTAGTTCAACCGAACCTATGGTCGAGTGGTATGTGGAAGTCCCTGACTTGGTTGGCTTTTTCATATGATAATAAGAACTCTTTCCCTCTTATATCTCATGAGTAATTGCACCTGTTATTATGTGGCCTTTATGGTTGTTCTATCATGGCTATTATAGTAGTTATATGTTGGTTATAAGCATGGTTTCATAATAGGTTCTATTTATGGCTCTTGCTATGTTTGATTTGTTGATGAATGGATAATGAATGCATTAGCTAATAAGTCTTATTGCATCTATTATGAGAGGGAATTAGATCTTCTTGATGATTCTCAGATAAGTATCAAACCCCTATGTTTAAATATGAATTCATGACCTATAGATTACATGTTCTCACTATGTTTGATGAAATGACTATCATGGTTAGGCCATGTTAGGTGAAGTCTCTAACTCAATTTTTTGAGTGCTTGGCTTTGTTGGAATACCATTTACGCATATGATAAGTTACAGGAAGTTTGGGGTAGTGTTCTGGAGGTTGACCTGGAATTTATGCTCAGAATCCTGGACCACACTCTCTGAACTAGAAAATTTGGGTTGCAACCGCATGGATGCAAGCTTATGCATGCAATTAGATGCTCCCAACCACATGGATGCCTTGTTGTGGTACTGGTTGAGAGCTCAAGGAAACAAAAAGGTGGTATAGCTCAGGATTTGGCCACCTGGGGTGGTTTCTCAGCTTCTGAGTGACCTATAGACCCTATAGGATGTGTTGAGTTGTCAGTTTGTCATCAGTTGTTGGTCCCACTTCCTTAATGGGACCTAATAAGTTGGTTCATGTCATAGTATCTCTCCATCATGTTTACCCCAAAAATCTGGTGAAAGTGGGTAAATGTGGGAGGGGTGGTTATACTTTGGTATCAGAGCATGGTTTAATTCTTGGACTACATGGCATAATGTGTTTATCATGCATGCATGTTTTCAATATGTTTGATATGCATGTATTTTATCTAGTTGGAGTTATAGTTTGTGACATCATGCATGCTAATTGAGATAATGATTGGGATGATTTCAATATATTGGTATAATTATGTATATACATGTATTGTGCTAACCTGGATTGATTTTGTAGACAAGATAACCTCCCCTAAGCTTCACTGAGGTATGTTAATTATGTTTGTATTTGGTTTATATGACATGGTATGTTTGCAGGAAGAAGCGGATCAAAGATGACTATAAAAATGGTGGATTTTAATTCACAAGACTCCCCTTACAAATCAGATGAGTAGTGAAGAGATGAGTACTTTCTTGACATAACAGACACCTTGAGAATTTTAAAGGCAAAGATCAAAAGTTGCAAAGTAGATAATGACAGAATCATTCAGTCATAGGAAAGACTTGCTAGGGCATAGGAGAAACAAGTAGAGGTCAATGCGGTTATCCTTCAAATTTTTGTAGACTTGCAGAGACAAGGACAGCCACGAATTAGTTATGGATAGGAGGACATGACTAATGGGGCATATGGTAGCAGGTCTCATGGTTGTCACAGGTCAAGCAGAGATGACACAATCAGAGATGGGAGGTTCTTGGATACACTTGATAGGAGAGGAAATGCACATGGGTTCTATTATAGTTTTGGTTTAGACATGTATCATGGTCATCATCGCTATCATCCTTGTAGGATATGTAGTGACAAGGGATATTTGTAGGATGAGTTCAAGAAAGCCAAGCCACCTACATTTGATGGAGATTTGAAACCAAAAGATGCATAGGCATGGCTGGTTGGGATGAATAAATTCTTTGAGTTGCATGATTATACACAGATCATGAAGACCAGAATATTTATTTTCAGTCTCAAAGGGAAAACATACATTTGGTGGGAAGATGTGAAGTAGGTTAGAGACATCAAGACATAGGAGATGAGTTGGCATGAGTTCAAGAGACTCTTTAGAAAGAAGTACTTATTAGAGAGATAGTATGACAAAAAAATCCAAGGAGTTCTATGATATAAATATGGATCAATGACAGATGAGGAGTACACGACTAATTTCCTAGATTTGTTGAGGTATGTGCCATATCTTAAGGATGAGAAGACAAAAGTTCAAAGATTTATCAATGGATCACCATTAGAATTTAAGGATCAGATTGAGTATGATGAGCCTTAATCTCTGGAAGAAGTCATTGGAAAGTTGAAACACTGTTATGAGCAATCAAAGCATAAGACTGGGTCTAAGCAGGGTTGGAAAGGGAATGAAAATACTAAATGGAAATGACAATCAAAGCGAACAAGACCTCAGGATGCAGGTAAGAAAGAGAATGTTTCTCTAGGGGACATGGGTCACAACATAATAAAGGTGATGGTATGAGATATTTACAGTGTTGGATATGTGGAAAGAAGCATCTCAAGAAGGATTATCCATCATATCAAGGTGGTAGGCCTCAAATATACAATGCTAAGGAGGTGAAAAAAGTTGAGGATGTTGGACAAAGCATTCCATAGATCTATGCAGCATTTGATAATAATCAGGTGGATCACCACGCATCTATTATTGAGATGGAAGGTAAGTCATGTGATCAATTTATTTCTGTTTTGATTAACCCTAGATCTAATTATGGTTATGTTAATCCTGACCTGGTGGATAAGTGTGGTTTGAGAAAAGAAGTGCATGTAGAGTCTTGGTTGGTGCAGTTGGATAAAGGTACTAAGAAAAGAGTTCATCATTGGGTAGGAGCTTGTGCATTTGAGTTGAATGGTATGCCTACATCAACAGTCTTGAATGTGCTTCCATTGTGATCATACAATATTATTTTGGGTATGGATTGGTTGTACCTTCATAGGACTAAGGTGGATTTTTATGAAAATACTACTGAGCTCTTGAATGACAATAGAGAACACAGAATAATTTAGGGTAAGAAGAAGGTGACATCAGTTAGAATGGTTACAACTATGAAAGAAAAATGCAGTCGTGGGAAAGGTTGTGTATTGTTTGTAGTGCATGTTTCTAGTGATAAATGTAAGGATGTTGAGGATGCATAAATATTGGAGAGGTATCTAGTTTTGCAATAGTTTCAAGATGTATTCCTACCAGATATTTCAAATTTTCCTCCTCATAGGGAAGTGGAATTTTCTATTGAGTTGATGCCAAGGAAACAACCAACATTAGAGGTACCTTACGGAATGAGCACTCCAAATTTAGTGGAATTGAAGTTGCAATTAAAGGAAATGCTTGAAAAGGGGTACATTAGGCCAAGTGTGTCACCTTGGGGTGAACCAATAGTTTTTGTGAAGAATATGGATGATACTCCGAGGTTATCTATTGATTATAGGAAGTTGAACAAGGTGATTCTTAGAAACATGTACACTTTGCCTTGGATCGATGACTTGTTTAACCAGTTGAAGGGAGCAACAATGTTCTCAAAGATTGATTTGAGATTAGGATATCATCAAGTATGCATCAAAGAAGAGGACATCTACAAGACTCCTTTCTAAACCAAGTTTGTGATTTTATTCATTATGATATATTGATATATTCTAAGAATGAGAAAGAGCATGTCAAACACTTAGCATAAATATTCATATTTTTAAGAGAGCATCAATTTTATGCCAAGCTTAGTAAATGCAGTTTCTTTTAGGCAAAGGTACATTACTTGGGACATGTTGTTTCCAAGGAAGGAATAACAGTGGACCCAAAAAATATCAGAGCTATCATGGAAGGGGTAGCTCCTAGAAATGTGGACGAGGTCATATGATTCATGGGGTTAGCGGGTTATTATAGGAGGTTCATCAGGAACTTCTCATGGATTTCCTATACTATTACATCATTGCAGAGAAAGGGAATGAAATTTGAGTGGATAGAGGAATGTGAAACCAATTTTGAGGAGTTGAAGTAGTTGCTTACAAATAATCCAGATATAAAGATTTTTGATCCAAATAAATATTTTGTGGTATGTATAGATGACTTCAAGAGAATACTTGGTGGAATATTGATGCAGGAGGGACAAGTAGTAGTCTATGAGTCTAGGAAACACATGATCTTGAGTTGGTAGTGATCATTCATGCATTGAAGATGTGGAGGCACTATCTTCTTGGTAGGAGGTTTGTGTTGATGAGTGATCACAGTGGACTAGGATATTTGTTTGACCAACCTAATCTGAATTCCAAGAAAGCTAGATGGTTGGCTATACTCAGTGAGTTTGAATTCGATATCAGGTACATTAAGAGTAAAGAGAACAAGGGTACAGATGCTCCTAGGAAAATAGTGTAGATAAATCACATAGTAGCTATGAGCTCATATGAGATAGACTTATAGGATAAGATCTTACACGCATGACAATAGGATGACATGTATAGGGAGGTTAGGCACAAATTATAGCAGTACGGTACATGTGATCAGGATGTGGATTACCATCTAATGGAAGATGGTTTGGTGATATTTAGGGACAGGATCTATGTGTCGAATGACAGTGACCTCATGAAGCTTATCTAGTGGGAATTTCATGTTAAGTCATATTTAGGTCACCCGGGATATTAGAAGACATTGACAGTAATTAAGAAGTTCTACCATTGGTTGAACTTGAAGAAATATGTGGAAGAGTTTGTTGTGAGATGTTTGTATTGTCAGCAGGTAAAACCATAGTGTAAGCATCCAGGTGGTATATTACAGTCGATTATGATTCCATAGTGGAAATGGGAGGTCATTTTGATGGATTTCATTACAGGTTTACCGAGGACGTCTAGACAACATGATTCTATTGTGGTTGTGGTTGAAAGGTTGACTAAGGTAGCTCACTTCATTCGAGTAAAGTCTACGAATTAAGCTATTGAGGTAGCTCAGGCCTTCATCAGTGAAATGGTGAGGTTGCATGGTATTCCTACGAAGATTTCATCTGACATAGATGTCAATTTCACTTCCAACATTTGGAAGGAGTTATTTTCATGTTTGGGTATACAGTTGGATTTTAGTGCATCTTATCATCTGCATATAGATGGACTGACAGAGAGCGTCAACAAGATTCTAGGGGATATGTTGAGGATGTGTGTTATGCACCAGTAGAGGATGTGGGAGGAGTATCTACCACTGGTTGAGTTTTCTTACAACAATGGGTAACATGAGTCACTAAGTATGAGCCTATTTGAGGCATTTTATGGGTGGAGTTGTAATACTCCCATTAGCTAGAGTGTTCCAATGAACGGGGTGTTGATAGGAATGAACATGTTGGAAAATGTAGAACAAGAAATGCAGGTTATCAAGAATAATCTAAAGGCATGATAGGATAGACAAAAGCGTTATGGACACCAGTACAAAGAATTTAAGGAGTTTCAGGTTGGGGATCATGTGGGCTATGTATCTTACATTTTTTTCTGATTAAGGCAAATTATTTTTGGTATATGTACATATTTATGTATGGTTGGTATTGTAAATACGACAATGAGTTGTGTTATAAAGCTCTAATAAATGGTATGGTTTTCATGTGTTATGTGGTCATGTTGGTTTTTCTTTTCAGCAAGTTGATCATTGTAAATACTACATTGAGCTGAGTTATAAAGCTCTGTGGGTAGTATGTTTTGGTTTTAAACAGACTTGCTGGTCATAGGTGTCATAAAACACCAAGGATAGTATTCCCCTAAGGGGAGGGGTCTGTAACATCCCCGAGTTAAAAATTCATGTAATTAAATTAATAAAGGAAAAATAAGGAAAAGGTCATGGTGTTAGGGTCCTATAATGTTTATAGGGTCACTTGATTATATCTGATGATTATTATATTTGAGATGTTGTAAATAATATTTCATCCTGGAAATTATTTCCAAGAAGGAGAAAAGTATGAAGTTTAGGGAGATTTTTCATATAAAATTCAGTTCAGATCATGTTACATCCAAGAAGGGAAAAAGTATGAAGTTTATGGAGATTTTTCATATAATGTTCAGTTCAGATCATGTTACCTGTGATCCATTCTAGCGCTTCAATCTGACATCCCAATCAAAATAAAGATCAAATTGAAGTCCAAAGAAAAGAAAAAGAACTAAGTTAGAAATTATTTATTTTGAATTATTAAAATTAATTTAAAAGATAATAAATAAATCAAGACTCTAAAACATGAAAACCAATTTATTGTATGTAAGCAAAATACAAAAATCAAAACCTAGAGCCCACCCCACATTCATGCATTAATTTTCCCAATGAAAATCAAGGGTTATTAAAAGGTTTCAGGCCCCCAACCCATCCAAAATTAACCAAGGGGATCAGAAAAGTAGTTTTCACTTTTAACGGATTTTACAAGTCTCAAGTTTCTCTTTATTTCAAAGCACCGGGTCAAAAAAATGGTTTTCACTTTTAACAAATTTTACAGGTGTCATGTTTCTCTTTATTTCGAACCGCCCCTTCTAAAAACCCCTTACTAGCTACCCCTCGGAAAACCATTAATTATATTGTTTAGACTTTTATAAAAGTTTCCAAAACCATTAATTATATTGTTTTGACTTTTATAAAAGTTTCCAAAACCATTAAAGGTTATGGATACATTTAACCAAGGGGTCCGAAAAAAGGTTTTCACTCATACGAAATAAATGTTATGCAGATATTTAACCAAGGGCTACGAAAAGTGGTTTTCATTTTTATAGGCTAATGAAAATTCATATGATTATGAAATAAATGTTATGTGGACATTTAACAAGGTGAATGCTATTTTCAACTTTATAGCATTATAAATGCGGTTAATAAGCAAGGGAAATAGCGCTCGCCCTCTCTCTCCACGGTTCATCCATTTGTTCATGTGTTGTGGAGAGAGAGGGCGAGCACTATTTTCCTCGCTTGTCAGCACGCATTTATAATGCTATGGGGTTGGAAATAGGAATCACCCATTTAACAAATGGGGTTGGAAATAGGAATCACCCATTTAACAAAGGGGTTGGAAAAGTGATTTTCACTTGTACGAAAAAAATGATTATGAAATAAATGTTATTCGAACATTTAACCAACCTCTTACTACCTACCCTTGAAAAACCATTAATTATATTGTTTTGACTTTTATAAAAGTGGTGGGAATGAAATCTCATATGATTATGAAATAAATGTTATGCGGACATTTAACAAGAGGTCCGGAAAGTGGTTTTCACTCATACGAAATAAAATGATTATGAAATAAATGGTATGTGGACATTTAACCAAGAGGTCTGAAAAGTGGTTTTCACTCGTACCAAATAAAATGATTATGAAATAAATGATATGTGTACATTTAACCCAGGGGTCCAAAAAGTGGTTTTCACCAGGAATGAAATTTCATATGATTATGAAATAAATGTTATGCAGATATTTAACCAAGCGGTCTGAAAAGTGGTTTGCTTTTAGCGGGTTTTACAGGTGTCATGTTTCTCTTTATTTCGAACTGCCCTTTCTAAAAACCTCTTACTTCTCATATGATTATGAAATAAATGTTATGCACACATTTGGGGTCCAAAAAGTGGTTTTCACTTTTACGGGGTTTTAAGGTGATGTTTCTCTTTATTTCAGAAGTTAAGTGAGGAATTCATGGATGGAAAGCAAAGGAGTAAAATAATTTTAAACTACAGGTCAAAAGAAATTCACTGGTGCAAGAAAATAAATTAATGAGAGAAAATAGATTTGCGATCATATGTTTATGAAAGTAATGTATAGGTGAGAAAAAATGAGCTTTATGTAAATGAATTTTACACATAGGAGGATAAGCAAAACAAGAAATATAGATGTAAAAAAGAGTTTACAGAATTTGAATTTACAGTTGCAGGTGAAAACCAAAAGGAAGGTCAGTAAAAACAACACATGGTTTTGGAAATCCATCGAAATATTTACAAGAGTAAAAGGAAATTTACAAGGAAGGTAAAAGGAGAAAGAGGACATGGGTTTTGAAAAAAAACCATGGATTTTTGAAACAGTACATGGATTTGAAAACATGATAGATTTATAAATCATTCTAAATACTTTGAATTTTGAAATATGAATTTCATTAAAACATTTGGAAATATTAATTTAAATATATTATTTTAAATTAATATTTTGTGACAAAACCAAGTATTCAAAAGACGATGAACAAGGCAATGCACAATCAGGCATCAAATATCCAAAAGGACATCAACAACTATTTTTCAGGTTCAGTCATCAACAACCTGTTGCTTTTCTTCAGGTCCAGTCATCAACTACCATCCTTGACAATAGTTCAGCAGCTTCCTTTCAAATTTCCTAACTTTTGGTTCTATTTTTGTAATCAGCTTTACATATTTGTAATAATTTTTATAAATACTTCATAATTTGAACTAATAGAGGTTGAAATTTTTTTGAAGAAAATGACTAGTATTGTAAAGTTGCTCACAGAGCCACCATTGATCATATTTTCAATAATACAATGAAATCATTACAGGATTCTTGTGTCACTTTTATTGGTGAAGTGAATTTCTCCTTGTGAATTTGTTTACTCACTGTTATCCATATTTTATTCCTAAGATCTGAATTATTCAATAGAAAGCTGAAGAACATAATTTGTTTTGATGTACACTCTTCAGGATTTGAATAATTTCTATTTTTTCTACTGAAAATTAAAAATATAAATCTTAATTTCTTTGCTTTTAATTGGATTCCTAAAAAAAATTCTTCTCCTCCATGCCATAAATCTTAAAGGATCCAATGAACTTGCCTACCTTGCCTTGTAAGTTTAGCCTTACACTCTGCATTTGATCAATCTAAACTTGTGACTCCATTGTCCAATGGCCTAATTTCCATTATCTCAACCCTACAACACAAAAACTCAAACCTGAACGTAATAGCTAGCCTAATATTTTTCAGAAGAACATAGCTAAATCAGATAGAGAGATCCCTCTCTAGAGTTGGAAGGGCTAGATTCCCAACTCCCAAAGTGGTTTTATTGTTAGCTCTGCAATTATTTCCCATCCTTAATAAATTACAGAGTGATAACATTTTGGTGACCATAGTGGGGAAAGAACATTTCATGTTCCTCAGAAAAGTGTATCAAGTTCTATATTTGATGATCAGACACAAGAAAGCTGAATAATTCACCTAGTGACTTCATGTTCAAAGTATCTAAAGCTTCAAAGTTTTCAGGGTGACTCCATAGTCAAAGAATCCATATTTCAGAGCATTCATGGCGACTCCACTACACGCTGATCAATTTTTTTGCTAAACGAGATGACAATGTATGTGGAAAATCCTCTATATTGTGAAGTTTTAAAAGAATTCAGGGATACGTGAGTAGATTTTCAAATTGATGAATTTTTTTCAACGTTCGTGTTTCATTCTTTGAAATCAAGCAAATTTTATCCTAAAAGTAAAACTTATTTTCTTGAGTTACTTGTTGATATTTGAGAAGGTTATTGAACTCTTGGATTTTCAGATTCAGTCTTATAGTTTGCAACATCCTAAATAGTTCTTTGAAAATATTTTTTCGCCAAAACAAGAGGAGTAAAATTTACTGCCTTTCGATTTGTAGATTGATGAAAGTTTTGTTTTCAAGCACAAGGCTCAAACTGTGTAGTTGAAATCAGGGTTTGACCTTGAGGATACAACTGAAATAATCATCCATCCTCAACTGATCATTGAAGGCCTAGAGGGTAAACTAATAGATCATGCCTTTATTGGTCCTGTAGCCAACTACATGGAGGTTATTTTTTGCTTAAGTATTCAACCATGTTATCATTGTAAAGACTAGATCCATCATTAGTTTCCATTACATATTATAGCTTATATTATGTGAACAAGTAGTCGAGTTGTTAACTTGATTTTTCTATCAAGTAGACAAGTTGTCCACTTGAAAATGCTAACGAACAATCAAGAAGTCCACTTATTACAAAAACTAATTGACTGGACTCATTGGCATTTTTGTATTATTTGATTCAGCATGACTTTCAATAGTGCAGGGTAGGTAGCTAAGTGTAAATAAGATCAATACCCTAACCATCATTTTCAAGCGTTCTTTTCAGTTTCAGTTTGCAGGTATATTTTAGATTTCAATGTGCATAATGGTTTTGATTTCAGTTTGAAGATTTTCAGTCACAGAGGTTTTTATGACATAGCAAGTTACAGATTTGGGATCAGCCCAATGGATTAGGCTACTAGTCTATGGTGTTCTTGGCACCTCACAGGGAGGATTCCATCCCATCAGAGCCTATGTTAGGGTCCTATATTTTTATAGGTTCACTTTATTATAGATGATGATTATTATATTTGAGATGTTGTAAATAATATTTGATTCTGCAAGTTATTTCCAAGAAGGGGCAAGGTATGAATTTTAGGAAGATTTTTGCATATCAAGTTCAATTCAGAGCATATTACATGTAATCCCATAAGTTCGTTCCCAAAAGAATATTGCTAAGAATATATCTCGCACTTGAAACTGACATCCAGATCAAAATAAAGATCAAGTTGAAGTCTACACCAAAAGGAAAAGAAGAAAGCTTAAGTTAGAAATTATTTATTATGAATTATTAGAATTAATTCAAAAAATAATAATAAATCAAAACATTAAAACATGAAAACCAATTTATCATACGTCAAAATACAAAAGTCAAAGCTTATGGCCCACCCTACATTCATGCATTAATTTTCCCCAATGTCAAAGGCCTCCAGATATGTGCAAATGAAAATCAAGGGTTATTAAAAGATTTTGGCCCCCAACCAATCTAACATTTAACCAAAGGGTGTCCGAAAATTGGTTTTCCCATCCCACATCTAACCAAAGCGGGGTCGGAAAAGTGGACCCCCGTTCTAAAAACCTCTTACTACACTGAAGGGGGTCGGGGGGTCGGAAAAATGGACACCCCTTCTAAAAACCTCTTACTACCTATCCCCCCTCCGAAAACCATTAATTATATTTATGAGGATGTGAAGCTCAGTGAGGAATTTACACATGGAATGCAAAGGAGTAAAATAATTTACATTGGTGAAATTCACGAGTGAAAGAAAATAAATTCATGAGAGAAAATAAAAGGGAAATTTTGTGATCATATGTTTATGAACATAATGTACAAGTGAAAAAAATGAGCTTCTGTAAATGAGTTTTACAAATAGCACGATAAGTAAAACAAGAGTTATAGATGTAAAAGAATTTAGAGATATATCTGAATTTGAATTTGGCCTAGAAACAACACATGGTTTTGGAAATCCATCCAAAGATTTATAGGAGTAAAAGGAAATTTACAGGGAAGGTAAAAGGAGAAGCAGGACATGGTTTTTGAAAACAAGCCATGGATTTTTGAAACAGTACATGGATTTGAAAACATCATGGATTTATAAATCATTCTAATAAATACTTTGAATTTTGAAATATGAATTTCATTAAAATATTTGGAAATATTAATTATTTTAAATTAATATTTCGTGGCAAAACAAAGTATTCAAAAGATGATGAACAAGGCAATGCACGTCATCAAATATCTAGAAGGACATCAAAAACCTACTACTATTTTTAAGGTCCAGCCATCAACAACTTTTCAGGGCTAGTCATCAACATCCATCATTAACAATAATGGAAACACCTTTAGTAGTTTCAGGTTTCCTAGATTTTGGTTCTATTTTTGTAATCAGTTTGAGATATTTTTGTAATTAATTCTAGATATTTTCCACTCAAAGATTTTTGTAATGATTTTTATAAATACTTCATAATTTGAAGTAATAGAGGTTGAGATTTGTTTGAAGAAAAGGACTAGTATGGTAAAGTTGCTCACAGAGCCACCATTGATCAGATTTTCAGTGATACAGTGCAATCATTACAGGATTATTTTATCATTTTCATTGGTGAAGTGCATATCTCCTTTTTAATTTGTTTTCTCTCTATTATCCATATGTTATTCCTATTCAATAGAAAGTTGAAGAACATAATTTGTTTTGATGTACACTCTGATACTGGCATTAAATAATTTCTATGTTTTCTACTGAAAATTAAAAACATAATTCTTAATTGCTCTTCTTTTAATTGGATTGATGGATCTTTTTCTTCTCCTCCATGCCATAGATCTTAAAGGATCCAATGAACTTACCTGCCTTTCCCTACAAGTTTAGCTTGTAAACTCTACATTTGATCAATCTAAACATGTGACTCCATTGGTCCAATGGCCTAATTTCCACTATCTCACCCCTACAACACAAAAACCCCTACTTGAACCTAATAGCTAGCCTAATATTATTCAAAAGAACATAGATAAATCAGATAGAGACATCCCTCTATGGAGTTGGAAGGGCTAGATTCCAAACTCCCATAGTGGTTTTGTGGTTACCTCTGCAATTATTTCTGAGCCTTATTAAATTGCATAGTGATAACACTTGTGACACATATTCGAAGGTGGATGTTGGGAAAAACATCCTAGTAGGTGTTAATTTGGCTTATTATGGCTAACGAAATTGGCAAAGGCATCGGAAAAGGCCTTGAAAAGGAAAAGAAACATTATTTAGCATTTTATTTATGAAAATAAAGGAAAATAAGAGAAAAGGAAGGTGAAATTTCACATGTTCCATCTGAGGAAAAATAGAGGAAATTGAAGAAAAAATAGGCCTCAATGATAAAAAGGCTTATGAGGATCAGTTCACAACATTTTTCAGTTCATTTTTGGACCTCTCTCTCTATTCTCTCATACTATTTCACACTTAGAGCATTCTTGGAGCACTCTAGCATTGGAAAAGGAAGTACAAGGAAGAAAATGAAAGAAAGGGAAAGTTGGATCAATCAGATTCAGCAGGAATACTTGCAAGTAACAATTTGCATGAGTGAATTCCTAGTTGGTTTGTGAAGGCATGGTACATGCATGTGTGTATTTGGTTCGATTGTTGTCATTGGCATGGGCTTTTCTAGGTGTGATAGTGGTTTTAGCCTTTACTTGCCATTTTCACATAGTCATGGTGTGATGGGGTTCTTTCATTTGGTTGAGCTTTGGATTTTCAAATGGTTTTGGAACCGGTTGAGGTGGTCTCAGGAATATTCCCAAGTGCCTAGGAGTCCCTTGACCAATTTTGGCGAGATTGCGATAAAGCCAGAGGGTGGAGATGGGAAAATTCCTCAAGGTATTGGTAAAGAAACTCTAAGGTATCCATGCTTATCTTAGGAATAGCAATCCCTTGATTGGTTTTGGTAGGATAGCAGCAAATCCTAGATGTTTATGTTTTTGTTTCGGCCTAGTGATCCCGTGACCATATTTGTTGAGATTGCATTAAAACTTGGTTATTTATGTGCTCGTTGGGCCTAAGAATCCCTTCACTAATTTTGGCAAGATTACAGTAAAGCGTAAGGGTGGAAGTGGTTTAATCTCTGGAAAGCCTTGGTTGTCTTTGTCTTGAGTCCCACATTCATGCTTGGAATATGGCATGGGGGTGATTGGCTAGAAAAAAATATTTGGTTCAGCGCAATATATGGTCGAGTGGTACATGGAGGTCCTTGACTTAGTTGGAATTTGCATATTTTAATAAGATATATTTTCCTCTTATATCCCAAGAGTAACTATACTTGTTATTTTGTGGCTTTGATGGTTTTTCTATCAGGGCTATTATTCTGGTTATATGTTAGTTATAAGCATGGTTACATAACAAGTTCTAATTATGGCTCTTGATATGTTTGATATGTTTATGAATGGTTAATGAATTCATTAGCTAATAAGTGTTATTGCAGATATTATGAGAGACCATCCGTGATGATTCATGACCTAGTGACTAGAGAAATTGATTGTACTCCATATTACCCCATCACCAGCCCCATGGTTTATATTGTACTCAATCGATACTAATATATTGAACTCTAGTCTATGCCCTTGGTATTACATTAATTGTCTATGATATGCATGTAATTAAAGCATACATGTTCTCAATATGTTTGACAAAATGAATTTCTTGGTTGTGCATGGTTAGCTCAACTCTCTATCTCAAGTTTGAGTGTTTCGATTTTTTAGTATGTCATTTATGCATCTGAGAAGTTATAGGAAGTTATGGGAAGTGGTCTGGAGGCTAACCTAGAATTTAGGCTCAGAATCCATGACCACGCCCTCTGAAATGCAGAACTTGGGTTGCAACCGCATGGACACAGGATTATGCATGTGGTTGGAAGCTCCCAACCACATGGATGCCTTGTCGTAGGACTATTTGATGGCTCAAGGCAAGGAAAAGGTGGTCCAACTCAAGATTTTGCCACCTGAAGTGGTTTCTCACTTTCTGAGTGACCTGTATCCCTTGTAGGATGTGTTGAGTTGTTAGTTTGTAATCAGTTGTCGGCCCCACTTACTTATTGGGACCTAGGAGGTTGGGTCATATCATAGTAGCTCTCTGTCTCATGTCTACCCCAACAGTTTAGTGAAAGTGGGTAAATGTGGAAGAGGTGGTTACACAGACACTTCGAAGGAAACCTTGGAAAGGCTTAAGAAGCATGGGAAAGACAAACTGGGATAGGGAAGCCATTTGAAGCTATATGAATGAATTTTAAGTATCCAAATATCTTATAAATATTATTTGTTATATCACCTTCCAACTTTTTAGTAATTATGTTAGCCAATAACAAAATAATACTCTTATGTAATGTAGGGTGATGAATTTAGAACTGAAGCAATAGAGGAATACCTCCTAATTGTTTTCAAGTTTGGATTTCAAGCCATAGTCGATCACTGAAAAAGCATGGGGAAAACCCTAGATATAGTTTGAATGGTAGGGTAAACAAAAATCAATCAACATTAACTTTTCATTACTTATAAAATACAATCATTGTTGATATCGTCCACAAATATAATGTGTTAGTTTTCTTTAATTAGTAGGAAATTAGTACAAATATAAATGATCCCATGCCTACTAAGAAAGAGTCCTCTAATAGTGCACAATGGACATAAAATTTTAGTGCTCCTAATGAACCCCATGACAATGGAGTGAAACCCCAATACATTGCATTGACAGAGGAGGCCCATGGTAGTAATAAGGCTTATATTATTCATATACTTAATAATTTTGTACTTATAAACTATGTACTTCTAATCGCTTTTACTTAGTCATTTATGATTTTCTACTTATATGCTTTGTAGTTTCAAAGGTAGAGCATGTCGTATAGAAGGATCCTCAACTAGAAGAGGAGCACAGGGAAGTCATTGCAACGGTGTCGACTAGTGCACCAAGAATGCACCAAGTAAATAATTACATTGCAAAGGTATTTTTTTTATTAAAAAATAAATTCAATGATGTTCAATAATTGCCAATATAAATTTAATATCTTTTTGTAGGTGATTCTCCCCCATAGAAGCCTTGACTCCATGAGAACATCATGACCATGGATGCAATGTGTCAAAGGATACAATTAGAATCATCCTTTGAATGTCCTCGACAAGAAGATGAAAAAATCAGAAAGGATAAAAACTTAAGAAATTTTTAGGTCTTGTTGTAGCTGTTACAACCAACCTCCATAATTTTGCCCATGCTTAGATTTTGGAGCCTTCATTCTGTCCAGCTGAGCTTATCTTTCATTATTGTCAAGTGTTCATGCTTTGATCAAGACTTATCTTTTCATGTTGTACTTGTGATTCCCTGTTTTGATCCCGACCTAAACCCTTGCAATCACAAGTTAGCCTCCTACCTTGACCTCGCAACATTGTTGGGCTTGCCTCTTGAAACTGTGCAACGTTGGAAATAAGGTAAGACTTGGTGAGTTGAACTATGAAATCCTTCTTAGCAAGCCAACCTTAAGCTTGGAAGCTACACAGTTCTGGATGGTAGCCCAACCTTAAGCTCGGAAACTACAGAAAGTGTCCCTTGAGCTTAGAAACTGTGTAATGCATTGAGTTAAGGAGCTACATAGTCCTTTGGAACTATGCAATCTTTCTTGGTAGTGTACATGCCTCATTTCCTGAAGAGGAAAAAAATTGAAAAAACATCCCTAGAAAATAGGGAGTCATTAGTTAGTTTCCAGAAAGTGGCACAATTATTAGTTTTAGAACTTTTTGCCAAGTGTCATTTTTCCTTGATTTTAGGCATGCACGTCATAAAGCCAAACTAGTTGTTGATGGGAAAAAGTGACCTCATCAACATGGAAGGGAGACCACCCGTTCAGGACCTTAAATCAACTCCTTTTCCATTTGGAATGTGGTTCCCAGTGACTCAATTTGGTCGAGTTACCCACTTTCCCTTTATGCTAACTTGATGTTTCTATTTCTTACCAACAGGAAGAGAAATATCAGATCTACCTTCTTCTAGAACTCTTGCAAAGAAGTAAATCCTTAAGCTGAATTAATGGCTTAGCTAAACGACTCCTAGGGTTAACCTATGTCAATCTACGCGTTATTCTAGCATAATTTTACTTATCCTAACCTATATAACACTAATTATTAATCCTATGCAAGCTTATGTTAGTATTAATTAATATATATCTAACTTATGAATTAACACTTAATTATAAAATCCTAATATAACCTATGATAAAATATAAATTAATTGTTAATTAAATGTTAAATTTAAGTCTAAGTATTATAAGTTTATTATTATAATGTGAAAAAGTAATGTTAGTATTATAATTAAAGTTAAATCTAGTTAAAGATGGTATTAACTACGATTCACTACCTAATTAAATCAAGCTTTACAAAAATAAAATAAACTAATTAAATATTAAAATTAATTTAAATATTACAAAGAAAATGAAACTTTACAAAATATCTAGGTTATACAATCTAAATTAAAAATATTGGATTAATATACAAAATATACAATAAATTACATTTTCTTTATATTGATCTTTAATGATGTAAATTAAAGAATAGATCAACACAAAGGTTTGATCAAATTGAAGGCTGATCAAACCAGAGTTTAATGGATTTTTTCCTCTTTAAGAGAGGACTTGATGCAATGGAAAAGAAAATGCATGCTAATCTATATTAATTGGGACATAATATAGATTATATTCCTAATTAAGAGCAAAATGCAAAAAAGGAAGAAGGAACAAAATGATTTGAAATTTAGAATGAAATAAAGGCAATAGGCCAAGGAAATTGTTCTAGGACATATTCCTTGTTCAAGCAAATGTGTACAATTGAATATCTGATAAATAGTTAGTGAACATCAAATTGTAAACATCTCTAAATTCAGACGGAACCATTTGCATTAGAACAAAAAGATATTATGTCATATCACTGAAATAGTTCAAAGAATTTGACATATATAATGTAGGACACTTATTAATTTATATTGATAGATAGCTAGCCACCTAAAGCAACAAGGGTATGTTCACATGCTACATTTTGTTTAAAATTCATCAGTATCTAACGTTTTCAGATAGTTGGACAATATTTTAATTTCAGTATAAATTGTTTACATTCAAACAGTAATACTGGAAATAAAACAATCATACTCATTAAAATGAAACTAGATAATTTATTTAATAATGATAAGAGAAAAACAATAGTGTTTTGCCACTGGTTGCATAAATAAATAATGATCCATTGATTAAAAATAACTCGTTGCCCTAGAATGACAGAAAACTACAATATTGTAAATCCCCTGCCTCATTAAGACTAGATTTTTTGCCTGTAGAAAAGGACTAAATTCACATACAATAGTGCAAATGAGCTTCAGCCTTTCTCTACATATAGGTTGTGCTGCAAAAAAATTGATATTCTCCTTCCTCTTATTATGGATTTGAATCCGCATTCGATCTTCTCCTTCCTCTTATTATGGATTTGAATCCCCTCTCCTTGTTTAGGCATAGCGCATTTGTTTTTATAACTTCTCATCCTCTATGGCCTCTTATACTTATTTTTTCCTTGCCAAAACTGCCAATTCGGTCATAGCGCCACTGTTGTTTCCAGGTTTAGGAAATCGATTATTGCAAGGTGTAGTGGTCGAATCTTTAATTTCCAGGTCGTTTCTAATTTGTTCGGTCCAATGACCTTTTTCTCCAACAATGTTTTGTTTTCCATTAATTTCCAAATCGGATCCTTATTTCTTGCATCTGATTGGACTGTGAATGAAAGGGAATCGATGGATCCTAAATATAATCCCTTTGTCAAAACATATCCTTTCAATCATCGAGTGGATTGACATAATTTCTGGTTTTTATAGTGAATCAAGATTCGCTCGTGAGAATCTCTTGAAATTCGTCACAGGAACACGGATATATGTCCTAATAGTTTTCTTCTGGAAGTCGAGCAACAACTGGAAACTTTGTACCTGACATTCTTTGAAACATATCGAATCCCATATATTACGTAAAAATCCCATTCACATTACCACGAAGCTCTTGAAATAATGAAAAAAGGGGGTGATTAATATGACAGAACGAAGAAATAATGTGAGAAAAATTATTTTATGCGATCCTATCAAATTTTGTTGAATTTCAAATGCATAGGGGTCGGATTATCAAGTTGAAGGTGAGGATTTTTGCTGTAAATCCATTGTTTTGTCAAGGAAGACGAATATTTGGATCAGTGGTCAACAATCTAAAGGCCCAATTGGAAGTGCATCTTTGGTCAACCTGCATTAGAATAGTAATGCCATTGGTTGAAAATTTTGCTTTAGATGAATCTTGCGTCACTTGGGATGATACCAACGTGAGGTATACATATGTTTAATTCAAATCATGGTGATGAGCAGCTCTCAACACGAGGACAATGATGTAACTTCATATGCTTTTTCAACTAACGGAAAGTGAAACTACAATGTACATTTGACGAGTATTATACATGCAATCACCAAAACATCCGCGAAAATAAATAAAATTTGCAACATTTATTGAGCACGGCGTGAATTAAGCTTGGAATTCATCCTAAGACTTCAGTTGGCGATTGAGAACGGGGATGTCCATGATCAGAAAACCAACTAAGTGCATAGCAAAATCTTTCATTTATCTTATTAGGTGAAAAACTCAGTTTTATAACTATAATCTTTTTTAAATGAGGGGTGAGTCCCTCCAGAAGAAGCTATGTTAATTAGATATTTGCAATTACAACATATTTATGTTAATTAGATATTTGCAATTACAACATATTTACAGAAGTGAGATTGAATTTACAATGTATACATATTTACAGAAACACGATGGTTGCTTCTTAGAAGCCAGATGATCACACTAACCTGCGCAGCAACAGAAGCATGCAGCGAGGGTCGAACCGGCGATAAGCCGGCCATCACTTTAGTGTGCGTTTACTGTGAATTAAATGATGGCCTTCCTTTTTTTATCATGCCGCATTGTTGCAAAGTATCACATGTTATAAAAACTTTGATTGCATTTCAATTTATCCCCTTGGCCTCCGTACAATGTGACAAATTAATCTCCAAAATAGCTTGAAATTCGACTTGGTGTTCATAGCATCCAAAGTTTCTATAAAAGAGAAATTTGGATGTCATAACAACATATAATGTTTTCCTTTCAGAAAATAAAATGTGCTGGTTTTCCAAAGACGTAGTTAATCAATGTGTCCTCATCGAAATCCAAAAAAAACGTTCAAGTTTTGGTAAAAGATTGTTCTCCTCATTTAATGTTTTGGAACATATTGTTTTGATTTATAACACGTTTGCAATTATATATATATATATATATATATATATTTTTCATTAAATTTGGTTTTGTTTTTACCTTTTATTCATTTAAATATACATTATATATATGCCAATCAATATAATATATATATATATATATATATCATATATATATATATATATATATATATACATTATATATATAATCAAATAATATATATATATATATACAAAAATCTATTTACAATAGAGTTAAAAATAAATTAATAATGCACTCTTTTGTCAATGCACGTGTGACAAGTTAAGTATAATAGGTAAACCACCAATGCAACCCAATGTGAAAAGTGAGGGGATGTGGCAACCCAAGGTGTGACATTGCCTTCTCGTGACTAGTGTTATTATGAAATATGAAAGATGGGAAAGAGACAGTAACCATCCAAAGCAAAGGAAAATCAATCAAAGGATGTACATAAAGCTCAAAAGCCAAGCAATCCACAAAAAGGAATCATTAGCCACTATCATGCCAAGAAAGAAGAGAGTTTTCTAAAAGCCAAAAATGAAGGGTCCATATGACTTTTTTGGAAACATTATGGGGGGTTGTGGCCAACAATAATGACGAGTCACTTGGAAGAAGCAATTATCTCTGGTTTAAAGATACAAAACTTGTAAAAATGAAGGAATTATAGCTAGATTATTCAAAATGGAAAATTTAGATATCGTAGCAGTTTCGTCCCTGTCATGAACAGAGAAAAATCATATCCATCATTATTCATGAACTTATAAAAATATACCCCATGAAACTAATATATTTAGCAAATTCATATGTACAACATTTAACTTGGTCGGCAATCAATTTTGAAGTAAACAAGGTAATAAAGTAAAACATAGTGTTAAATTAACTTCCATACCATAGGCATGGGCACTTCTATCAACATGCATCTATAGCCTCGACAAGGATGCCTTTTAACCCTTTTAGGTGCCAATGTCCCATCTATTAGAAATAAATACATAGTTACAAAAGATCATCCTAAACTTATTTGGATGTCAACAAAATATCATTGTCATAGCTTGCTAACAAGCTAATGACAATGTCATTCACGGGATCTAACAAAATGAACAAGCTCACTCGTGATGAGACCACTTGTCAACCTTGCGGTCGAAAGCCATTACCTTGGCTTGGTGACCAATGATGGTAATGTCACAATTTTAGAACCTATGATAATGGTAGGTTGGCTCGTGATGAGACCTCTTATCCTTCAATTAACCATTTTTTGTTTTTAGGTTTAACTATGGTTATTATTAATCTCATAGAGATTACTGAATAGATGGGGTGGAAAATTACTCCTTAAGAGCGAGGGATGGCATATTTTTTTTAAGGTAACTAATATTTACTTGATTATCCTTACCCATCAAGAACTGAATACCTTAAGTAGCTGTCGTTAAATGTATTTTTCTCTCTTTGAAAATGGGGTTAAAATATAGTTCATTAGAAAATGACAGAAACAATTAAACAAAAAGAACCAAAACCAAGGACTTCATTGGTTAAGAAAGCTTAAAATGGGCATAATGAAATCATCTTCATTGAAGTATTCCTTAAGGATAAGGTTTCATTTAAAGATAAAAAAGAATAAAAATCATTTTCCCAATGATTATGCCATGCTGAAATAAAAAAGTATTTCCTCATTTTATTAGAGAGTTAAATGAAAACGAAGTCAAACCAATTTGAAACTAATTCTAGCAAATCAGTAGGAAAGCAATCAAGGGAATAAGCCATGAGAGAATTATTACGAGCTAAAAAGGAGATGAATATAAAAAATAAATGAGATGATGATTATGATAAAACTATATATTTTATCTTGTAAAGTGATTTGTTAATAAAGCTCCTTGTTTTAAAGCATAGCTATTGATTTAAGGATTGTAATTGTATGCTTTAGTAGGAATTTATTGTCTTTCACAAACCTTACTTAAAAACTAATTCGAAAGTATTTAAAGATCAATTTTTAGTGATAAGACCAATAATTAGTTTCAAAAGACTAAAATGAGAAGAAAAATTTGGAATAGGGAAAGGAGAATCCTTAATGTCGATTGTCCTCGAAAACCACTTTTGCTAGCAAAAGAAAATGTTTAATTCAAACTCATCAAAAGCTGGAAAAGAGAGAAGACAAGGATAATAAAATATAACTAAAAAGAGAAAACAAAAGAAAGGAACTAAGAAAAAATGAATATCAACATACACACATACTTGAGAAAAATGCATACCAAATTACCTTGTGACTTTTGACATCCTCATATGAAGAATATATAAAAAATAGGCAAGGCAAGTTACATTTATATCCAAGTTTGCATATGTTGAAAATCATCAATTATTGAAACAAAAAGCTAAGCAATGCGCTACAAAGATTCTTAACAAGACAAGGTAAAAGAGTTTGACATATGAATAAAGTGAATGAGAAGATATTATATGTCAAATTTGGAGGCTTTGTTTTGTAAGCTCCTTTTATTAATGTAAATTCTAATCGTATAGAAATTATGTGTGTAAAAGTAGGAATGAGCACTATGCTTTAGTTAACATCCTAGAATATGAGGTTTACCATTGTAAATTAAAGATACTGATCGAATAAGAAGCTTCACGAATTATAACCCCACTATAAATAAGATGATAACTAAATGAGTGATAAAAAATAATTCCTATTCATTAAAATACCATAATTGCTTTATTTTAGAAAAGAAAAACAAGCTAAACAAAGAAAAATTTATTTATACTCTAACTCTTTCGAAGGAAAATGACTGTATAGTCACATTTCCAATGCAACCATGCAATCATTTTATTTCTTGCAAAAATATATACAACATACATTAGTAAACATAATAGATCAAAGACTAAACTATGTGAAATAATCTTAAAATGGTTATGCATGTTAATTCCTAAAAATAAAGATAAAAGAAACCTATAATTAGAAAAAATTATACTATAAAAATCTTCAAATTCTAGATAAAATATATCATCATATGTACAACATAAAGGGTCAAATATATCACCTTTAAGGACCCACAAAAGACTTTCCTTTGAAAACTATAAAAGATGGGAAGTATTTGCAGAAATTTCACCGTAGATCACCTGATAATGCAATGCAACTAAAGCAAAATACTTAATCTACTTCTACAAACAAACTTGTGGAAGCTTAATCGATTTTGAGCAAGATCAAATAGAACACATATAACAGAGAATAAGAAATCAATCACACATGAAACACAGAAGAATACTCTTGGGAAAGCCTCAGCTAAAAACCCCGCTATCTGTATTATCATACAAGTGGAAATATCTCTGGATTACACAAAACTTTAGCTCACAAGCTATCTAGCTCTCAGTACAATCCCTTATTGCTGCTCATAGACAGAATAAACAACACATATGCCTTCCTCCATCCTTCCAAGCCTCCTATTTCCTTGCACAGTTTCTCCTGGGTCCTCAAACTGCCACCTGTGTGTAATTACCTCACACACTACTCACTAACCTCTGAAATAACTGTGCAATCATGAAGGAGTTAATTCCTTCTGCATGGATGAGTTTTCTATGTAGGAAAATTCCTCCAACTGATAGTACATTGTCCCTTCCTTTAATCTCAACTGGGTCTTTCTCTGAACTAACATGCATGAGTTATTTATGAGAGAATATTCAGTTATCTGGAGAACACTAGTTGCATGCATATATGCATTAACTGATTGAACTCACAATTAGTTCATCAAACTGTTTGGAACTAATTTAACTGGACTTAACTTAGTCAACTGAGCTAACTAATTACAACTCAAATACAACTCATCCTTATCTCCTTAATTAAGGGATAACTTCCTCAATCAAAAGGATAATTGTTGCATGTTTTCACATAGACTTCATGTTTGATTTTCTCCAACTAATTAACTCAAAATGAATTAATTAACTATTTTTCAAACAGCTAGTGAGACTAAATTCGAGTTTTAATTATCAATTTTAATTCAGGGACTAATTAAAATTGGAATCTATCATGAAATGCTATTTATAACAATGCTATTTTTAGCATTTCTATTTTTAGCATTTCTTGTTGCTATTTTCAAGACTCCCTCTCAACAAGAAATGCATTCAACTCGAACCTAATCCTGAACCTTTGGAATGTTCTGCATGCAACACTTCTCTCAAGTGTTGTTGCTCCAGCAACTCTAGAAACACAAAAAATATCTAACCTGAATCATAATGATGCCTTTATCATCAAAGTCTCTGACTGTTATTGCCTTTGTCCACTGAAAACTCTGCAGCTCTGTGCTCTTCAGTATCTGACTGCTCTAGCCTTTGTCACTTTGATCTCTAACTGCATCAATCACACTGATTCCTCCTGATGCATCCGTACTGTTGTTGGTCTTGTCTCCCAGCATGCATTGGCACTGCACCTCCTCTCATCATTTTGCAATGTGCTTCCCATTGTTGAACTGCAACTTAGTTGCTGAGAAATAAGTAACTAACCTCCTTGTTGGGCTAGAAACACCTTCTGATGTTGAAGCTCCATCTGCCGCTGACAAGTGATCCCTCTCTGACCTCTACGTTGCTTCAACAACTCCCTTCATCTTGCATCGTTGCACACCTCTCAAGCTATCCAGCGCTTAGTACAATCCCTCGCTGCTACTTATAGACAGAATAGACAACACATATGCCTTCCTCCAGTCCTCTAAGCATCCTATTTCCTTGCGCAGTTTTTCCTAGGTCATCAAGCTGCCACATGTGTGTAATTACCTCACACACTACTCACTAACCTCTGAAATAATTGCGTAATCCTGAAGGAGTTAATTCCTTCTGCATGGATGAGTTTTTTATATAGGAAAATTCCTCCAACTGATAGTACATTGTCCCTTCCTTTAATCTCAACTAGGTCTTTCTATGAATTGACATGCATGAGTTATTTATGAGAGAATATTCAGTTATCTAGAGAACACTAGTTGCATGCATGCATGCATTAACTAACTAAACTCACAATTAGTTCCTCAAACTATTTGGAACTAATTTAGTTGGACTTAACTCAGTTAACTAAGCTAACTAATTACAACTCAAATACAACTCATCCTTGTCTCCTTAATTAAGGGATAACTTCTTCAATCAAGGGGATAACTGTTGCATGTCTTCACATAGACTTCATGTTTGATTTTCTCCAACTAATTAACTCAAGATGAATTAATTAATTATTTTTCAAACAGTTAGTGAGACTAAATTCGAGTTTTAATTCTCAATTTTAATTCGGGGACTAATTAAAATTGGAATCTATCCTGAAATGCTATTTATAGCAATGTTATTTTTAGCATTTCTATTTTTTGTTATTTCCAACAGAGTTTGAGTATATCCTGAAATGATATTTATAGCAATGCTATATTTAGCATTCTATTTATAGCATTTTTTCTTGCTATTTTCAATAGTATTAACATCAATTGTTCCTAGGAATTTACAAAATCCACCTTTTTCCCTTGTGATATATTAATTGTAATAATGAAGAGAAAATGAAGGAAGATCCTTAAAGGCATCTATTATATGTACATAAGTATTAAGGCAACTCGTAAACCCATGATTATATACAAATGTAAGAGGGTCATTAGATGTTTGCTACAAGCCTTTAATATAACAAGTATCATATTTAAGTTTGTCATGATTGATATCAAAAACTTGTAATGAGAGTTGATGATCCAAATAAGAATAGAAGAAAGTAGGTTCGTTCTTAGAAAATAAATCAAGTGATCCAAACCCACAAATATCAGTGTAGGTGTTAAAGATCAGATCTTTTTCCCATAGTTTACAAGAACCTTGATAGCCATGAAAAGGATGAATAAATGTTACTAAACTGGTATCAATTAGTAATTGATCATTTAAAGATATCCCTTGAGCACCCTGATCTAATTCATTTATAAGATTTGAACTAGTAAATATTCCAATAGGTTGACACATACAATAACTATGTTGCAAATAATGATAACCACCAAATAAAGTAAGGGGATTTTCTTTAAGATCATCATTTTCAATTTCCTGGTTTATTAATGTGTCATTTGTTGTCAAAATAGATCCTAGATCATTTTCAGAAGTAGTATTATCCTTATGATTATTTGTTAAATCTTGATGCTCCATAAAATTTAATTATATTTAACATGATTCATTATCAAGGGCAATAGCATATATAGTAGAAACACTTTTAGATGTAAGATTTTCTCCTAGTGTTGATGGTTGATGAAGATGATTATTTTCATTTGAGAGTCCAATAGAAGTAACTATAGGATCAATATGTACTAATGGTGATTCCTCTTTATGTTCCTTATAAGTTCTTACATTATATTATTGAACAATAGAGATAAATTTCTCAATTAAAACTTGTTTAGGGGGTAAGTCATCATGGTGAACCCTGTAGCAAAATAACATAAATCTATCAGAAAACTTGCTAACAGTTTCATCTTTGTAGATTGTCAAATTATCAAATTCTAAGAATATTTTCTTATAACTATAATTGTGAGTGCTAAAAAGAATATCTACATGAAGTGATTCCAAGAGTGAATGCACTTAGCTAGTAGCATCTTGTACCATTCTATGATCCTTCCTTGAAGTGTGAGAGTAAATAACCTGCAAATTTCATTGTCATTAGTGATTTTAAAACATTTGCATTTATAAATAAATTGATCAACATGTTCCAAAGAAAAAATATTGTCACATTCACCATCATATTGCAATTCAGATATAGATTGTAGTTGTCTCTTGGGTATTCCTATGGTAGGCTTGCATGATCTAGAAGCATGACCTAAAGTAGGAATGCATATAGGAGCCATGGCTAGTTAAAAATGTTAAAACAAGACTTCACACAGATCAACTAGCTCAGGCCCTCTTTCTAGTGTCAAAAATGTTGATGGGAAAAAATGACCTCATCAACATGTAAGGAAGACCACCCGGTCAAGACCTTAAATCAAATCCTTTTCCATTTGGAATGGTGGTTCCCATTGGCTCAATTGGGTCTAGTTACCCTCTTTCCCTTTCTGCTAAATTGTGATATTTCTATTTCCTACCAACAGGAAGAGAAAAATTAGATCTACCTTCTTGTAGAACTCTTGCAAAGAAGTAAATCCTTAAGTTGAATTAATGGCTTATCTAAACCAATGCTAGGGTTAACCTATGTTAATCTAAGTGTTATTATAGCCTAATTTTACTTTTCCTAACCTATGTAACACTAATTATTAATCCTATCCAAGCTTATGTTAATATTAATTATTATATATCTAACTTATGAATTAACTGATGGGGACCCAGCCCACGTGTCCCGCACTACCCAGTCCTATGGGGACCTGCACTATTATTTGGTTTTTGGATATGGTTTGATTGCGATTTTATGAAGTAGGTGATTATTAATCCACCCACGGTACTACTCTGCCTCTCCACGCTACACCTGTCCGTCTCGAGATTTGTCAAACCCTAACTCCATTCTTTACCCTTTTTCTCGGCCGGTTCGCGCTCATTTGGTCATTTTCACTGTGTTGTTTTGCTCTCTGTGGCTCTCTCTGGTATTCGGCACTGTCTCTGGGGTTTGCTCAGGTGTTCAGCTCCGCCTCGGTGGTTTGCTCAGGTGTCCAACTCCGTCTCTGGTTCTAGTCCAACATTCGTCACTGTATATTCAGGTGAGGGTTTGTTCTTTGTTATATGTCATTACTCTCTGCTCGAAATGTTGCTAACCCCTCGCAGCTCCTCTGTGGTCAGGTTGTCCCTTTGTTTCTGCGACTTATGGGTCGGTTTACAACAGGTATGACTTCGCCCCGTCAGCCATACACGGGTCTTTACTCTCTGTTATCTCCTTTACGATTTCACTGTACTGCTTCTGTTGCGTGATTTTGGATGTGGTTATGACCCTAACGCTATTCTGTTGTAGTGGTTGCAGGTGACCGGTCCCGTGGCTTTGCAGGGACTTCGACTGTCTATCCTCCGGCTAGCTCTGTTCTTAACCTACCCTCTTCTGTGGCTCTTAGTCTTCACTGTATTTATTTGCTTCGGTGGTCTGTATTTGATAAAGAGTCAGGCCTTTGTAATGTATCAACCCATATCTGCAGCTTAGAGGGTTTCTGTGGTATTCGTTTACTTGGTCGTTGGGAATTTTATACCCTGCAATATATTTACACAGTGTATGTAATAACTATGGAACTCGGTGTTGTTGCTTACCAGTTGTCTGTGGACCGTCGTTTCTTGCGTTTTTTCTTGACTCTATTCGCCTTTCACTTGCTCTCGGCCTCGGCTGGTCATGAGATGTTTGGAGTTGTGATGCTCTGTTACTGTATCGACCTGCAATGTATTGAAATGAACAGAAGTATATATATGTATGTTTGCTTTTGGAGTAACGAGACTTGGTTGCTGTATCTGCTTGTAATGTGTGGACTAAACAGAAATGTATATGGATGTGAATGCGTAGGTTCGTGAAACTCTGTCACGGTATTTGTTTGTATTGAATGGAATGAACAGAACTAATTATGCATGCGTATTCTATTTTAGAGGACATAAATCTTGCAATCTGGAAATTAATTGTGCACTGAACAATTTATGAAGGAAATGAAATGTATTTCGCTATTACTCTTTTCAATGTTACGCTCCAGAACCCTTCTGGGTTATTTCCTCTGTATTTTTTATACAATAGTTCAGCAGTTAGATAACTGCTTGGTAGTTCTACATTACAGTTGCTTGACAGTTGCTTTCAGTTACGTGACCTGGCTATTTGTTTGCTTGCCTGTTTCTTCTGTCCCATAAGGGTTTAATGCTTACATTGATTATTGTCATTTATCTAATTTCTTAACAACTCTAGTTTAAGACCTATAACTACAGTCCCTTAACAACTCTAGTTAGGATCTGTTATTACAATTAAAACAGAACAAGTTAAAAAAGGAAATTTAAGCTAATAAACCAAATGTTGTAGTTGACCTTTGAAGAACAAAATAAAAAAAAATAAAACCTCTGACAGTCTTGCTGTCCATTTGTCGAAATATTCATTTCTCCTAATCTTCTTCAGAAACTTTGTCTGCCCCTTCTCGGTCTGCGCCCTATCGACCAGATGCTCCTGCATCAGGCTGCCGGGGTAAAAGAGAGATCTCATGGCTCCGTTCCATGAGTTCTTCCACCGAGTAGCCTGCCTTCCGAATCTGTATCTCGTCGAGCCAGGAACTGTCCTCCATTGGACGGTCCTTCCACTTAACGAGATAACGCAGATACTCCTTTCTGCGTGTCTTCTTGGCCACCTGTGTGCTGATGATTCCTTCTATCTCATGGGTCTTGGCCGATGGTAACTGTTTCTTCCAAAGACTGTCCTCGAACTGGGTGTCCCATTGTGGCTGTACCATTCTTTCATCTGCTGTCTGGGCATGATATGGAAACAGGTCTACCACGTTGAATATGGGTGATATACCTATATCAGGTGGCAGTTCAATTTCATATGCATTTGCTGAAAATTTGCGCAGAATTTTGCATGGGCCGATTTTTTTGAACTTCAGTTTGTTATACGTACCCTTAGGAAACCGTTCCCGGCGCAAATGTGCAAGGACTCCGTCTCCAATCTGAAAATGCACCTCACGCCGTCTTATATCTGCATGCTGCTTATACTTCTGCGTGCTGTCCTGTAATCTCAGTTTGACTTTCTCATGCAGTTCGCTCATCGCTTCAGCAAAATCTTCCCCATCTGCACTTCTCCTCTCTAGTTGTCCCAAATCCCGTAACTCATGTACTCCTCTCGGATGCATACCATACAAGATTTGGAATGGGCTAAGACCGGTGCTCCGGTTAGGCGAATCGTTATAAGCAAATTCTGCCTGGGCAAGAGCTCGATCCCACAAGCGCGAGTTTTCTCCTGTTAAGCTTCGCAATAAGTTGCCCAAACTCCGGTTCACTACCTCTGTCTGCCCATCGGTTTGCGGGTGATATGCAGAACTGAAATTTAACTGTGTGCCCAGCTTTTTCCACAGGGTGCGCCAAAAATGTCCTGTAAACTTCACATCCCTGTCTGAAACTATAGTCTTTGGTAAGCCATGTAATCGAACTACTTCGGTGAAGAAGAGATGTGCCACGTTTGTGGCGTCGCTAGTCTTCTGGCATGGAATGAAATGAGCCATCTTTGAAAACCGATCCACCACCACCATCACTGAATCATATCCTCGCTGCGTTCTATGAAGTCCTAGGACAAAGTCAATGCTGACTGAATCCCACGGTCTGCTTGGAACAGGTAGGGGTGTGTATAACCCAGTATTCTGGCTGTGTCCTTTCGCCAGTTGGCAGATTTTACACCTGGTTATATATCTCTGTACGTCCCGACTCATTTTCGGCCAGTAATAAAAATGTCTTAGCTGTTCCAATGTTTTATCAACGCCAAAATGCCCTGCTAAACCGCCACTATGTTTCTCTTTCACTAAATTTTCTCTCATTGAACAATCCGGAATACATAGCTGTCCACCTCGGAATAATAATCCTTCCTGTAAATTAAAATCTAGCCATGGGCTTGTATTCCTTAAGACAGGATTTTGGCATGCCTCAAAGGCTTCTTTGAAATCCGCGTCCATCTGGTACAAATCCTTCAAATACTCAAATCCCATCACCTGTATGCCACTTTCCTGTAAGAGCAAGGCTCTTCTGCTCAAGGCATCCGCCACTTTGTTGGCTTGCCCACTTATGTGTTTCGACACAAAAGTGAAACTTTGCAGGTACTCCACCCACTTGGCATGTTTATGGTTTAGTTTGTGCCGCTGAGTTATATACTGCAATGCAGAATTATCAGAGAACAAAACGAACTCATTTCCCAGTAAGTAGTGCCTCCAATGTTTCAAGGCTTGAACCACTGCATAAAATTCTTTGTCATATGACGAGTATTTCTGCCGACTTTCATTTAGCTTCTCACTAAAGAATGCCACTGGTCTGTCCTCTTGACTGAGTACAGCGCCAATAGTTGTCCCGCTGGCATCACACCGAACCTGAAAAGGTTTGCTAAAATCGGGCAGTCTCAAGATTGGCCTCTCCGTTATTTTCCGCTTCAGAAGTTGGAAACTGTCTTCTGCTGCCTTAGTCCAGCAAAAAGGTTGGCTGGCCTTTTTGATGGTTTCTAGCATGGGCGCGTAGATTTCACTAAAATTCTTAATGAACTTTCTATAAAAACTCGCTAAACCGTGAAAGCTACGTACCTCGAATAAACTCTTAGGTGACGGCCAACTCATGATCGCTTCAATCTTCTCCGGGTCCATCTTTAGCTCATTCTCTGCCACTACAAATCCCAGATAAATCAACTCCTTCTGCAAGAAAGTGCATTTCTTCAAATTTATCAGCAGTTTGTTCTGCTGCAGCTTCTCGAATACTCTTCGAATATGTTGAAGGTGTTCCCTTTTCGTCCTGCTAAAAATTAGAATATCATCCAGATAGACTATCACGAATTTTCCAATAAATTCCTTTAACATTTCGTTCATGAGTCTCATAAAAGTACTCGGAGCGTTACTCAACCCAAATGGCATAACCAGCCATTCGTACAGTCCTTCGTTGGTCTTGAAGGTTGTCTTCCATTCGTCTTCTTCCCTGATTCTGATCTGATGATACCCACTTTTCAGATCTATCTTTGTAAAATATGCTGCCCCACTAAGACAGTCCATCATGTCATCCATCCTAGGCAAGGGAAACCTGTAACGAATGGTGATCTTGTTTATAGCCCGCGAATCTGTGCACATTCGCCATTCTCCACCTTTCTTGGGTGCAAGGACTGTAGGTACCGCACAGGGGCTTAAACTCTCTCTGATCAGTCCCTTATCTAACAATTCCTGCACTTGTTTGCGTACCTCTTCATTGTCCTTGGGACTCATTCTGTACGCTGCCTTGTTCGGTAAACTTGATCCTGGTATAAAATCAATATGGTGGTTGATGCTCCTCTTGGGAGGCAACTTATCAGGTAGTTCCTCAGCCGCAATATCTTGAAATTCTTCTAACAGCTCTTGTACCTCTTTGGGCAATTCTGATTTCTCCAAGCTCAGTAATACTGGCTTCATCCTCCTCACCACTGCAAAATTAATCTCATTTTCTTCAATCTGCTTTATGTACTGTTTTCCTCCAAGTAATAGCGCCTTTGTTCCGCTTGATTCTGCTGAATCTTCCTCCTTGATGGGTACAAGTGTATGTTTGACCCCATCCTTCGTAAATTTATAACAATTTGTTTTCCCATCGTGTGTCACCTTCCTGTCATACTGCCATGGTCTTCCGAGCAGTATGTGGCACACGTCCATTGGCATAATATCGCAGACCACTGTATCGTGGTACTTGCCAATGCGGAACTCCACCTCGCATTGTTCATCAACCAACAACTGGTGGCCTTTCTGCAGCCACGACACCTTGTAAGGTGTGGGGTGCTTCAGTCGCTTCAACCCCAATTTTTCCACCATTTCGGTGGCAACCAAGTTATCCGTACTCCCGCTGTCTATTATTACCTTACAGCATTTTCCATGTGACTTACAGACTGTTCGGAACAGTGCCTTCCGCTGTGTTGTTTCAGCCACTTCCTTGGTTGGCTTTAACAATACTTTGTTCAAAATCAAAGCTTCCCCCGTCTCCGCCATGTCTTCCACCTCCCGGGGTTGTGCTTCAGCTTCTTCAGGCTGTGCCATCAGCGTTCCCCTCTGACCGGTCTGTTCAACTTCTGGACACTCAAAGGCTCTGTGCCCCCATTTGTGGCACCTGTAGCACTGGACATTAGCCCCTCTTCCGCGGCCATTCCCTCGTCCTCTTTGGTATGACCGACCTCCTCTGGTGCTATCCCCTTTTTCTGCTGTCCCTGAAGTTTTTGAACTGCTGCCTTCTTCGCTGTTCGCAGCACTCTTGCCTCTACCGTAGGATTGTCCCCGTCCTCTGCTATTTCCTCTCCCTCTTCTGCTGTTCTGTTTTCTGTTAATCTTTTCCTCAGCCTTTACAGCGCTCTGAAAGGCTTCTTCAATATTTCGGGGAGAAAGAATACTGATTTCATCTAATATCTCCATCCTCAATCCATTTACGTACCTTGTTGTCTTTTCGGGGTTATCATCAGTATAACCAGCACGTAAATTTACTCTGTAAAATTCTTCTGTGTACTCCCTAACTGTCATTCCTTTTTGCTTTAAACTCTGCACTCGCCGATATAATTCCACCTGGTAATCTTTTGGCAGAAATCTGCCTTTCAATTTCGCTATCATCCTGGACCATAGTCGTATCGGCGACTTGTTCATTTTCTTTCTGTCTGCTTGGACACTGTCCCACCATAGTAGTGCGTGTCCCTTCAGCTTAGTGGCAGCGAACTTAACCCTTTTATCCTCACTGACTTCTTCATTTTCAAAATATTTGTCCAGTTCGCTTATCCAGTCCAATAGGACTTCCGCAGACAGACTGCCATCATAATTAGAGATTTCTGTTTTTGGTTTGCTGCTGGCCATTAAAACCTGTCGCAGCAACCTCAATTCTGGAGCTTCCTCATCAGACCCTTCTGCAGCAGTCATCACTTCCTCTTCACTGGTATCTCCCAGTTCTGGGTCTCTTCGTCTACCCGCTTCTACTGCTTCCAAGCGAGCTGTAAGAACTCTAATTTGTTCCCGCAATCCTTCATCTGCTCCTCTACGTGCACCTCTTCCACGTCCTCGTCTTGGCACTTGCCCTTCTGCCATCTTCCTCTAGATAAAAAAAAAACTGCTCTGATACCAATTGATGGGGACCCAGCCCACGTGTCCCGCACTACCCAGTCCTATGTGGACCTGCACTATTATTTGGTTTTTGGATATGGTTTGATTGCGATTTTATGAAGTAGGTGATTATTAATCCACCCACGGTACTACTCTGCCTCTCCATGCTACACCTGTCCGTCTCGAGATTTGTCAAACCCTAACTCCATTCTTTACCCTTCTTCTCGGCCGGTTCGCGCTCATTTGGTCATTTTCACTGTGTTGTTTTGCTCTCTGTGGCTCTCTCCGGTATTCGGCACTGTCTCTGGGGTTTGCTCAGGTGTTCGGCTCTGCCTCGGTGGTTTGCTCAGGTGTCCAACTCCGTCTCTGGTTCTAGTCCAACATTCGGCACTGTATATTCAGGTGAGGGTTTGTTCTTTGTTATATGTCATTATTCTCTGCTCGAAATGTTGCTAACCCCTCGCAGCTCCTCTGTGGTCAGGTTGTCCCTTTGTTTCTGCGACTTATGGGTCGGTTTACAACAGGTATGACTTCGCCCCGTCAACCATACACGGGTCTTTACTCTCTGTTATCTCCTTTATGATTTCACTGTACTGCTTCTGTTGCGTGATTTTGGATGTGGTTATGACCCTAACGTTATTCTTTTGTAGTGGTTGCAGGTGACCGGTCCCGTGGCTTTGCAGGGACTTCGACTGTCTATCCTCCGGGTAGCTCTGTTCTTAACCTACCCTCTTCTGTGGCTCTTAGTCTTCACTGTATTTATTTGCTTCGGTGGTCTGTATTTGATAAAGAGTCAGGCCTTTGTAATGTATCAACCCGTATCTGCAGCTTAGAGGGTTTCTGTGGTATTCGTTTACTTGGTCGTTGGGAATTTTATACCCTGCAATATATTTACACAGTGTATGTAATAACTATGGAACTCGGTGCTGTTGCTTACCAGTTGTCTGTGGACCGTCGTTTCTTGCGTTTTTGCTTGACTCTATTCGCCTTTCACTTGCTCTCGGCCTCGGCTGGTCATGAGATGTTTGGAGTTGTGATGCTCTGTTACTGTATCGACCTGCAATGTATTGAAATGAACAGAAGTATATATATGTATGTTTGCTTTTGGAGTAACGAGACTTGGTTGCTGTATCTGCTTGTAATGTGTGGACTAAACAAAAATGTATATGGATGTGAATGCGTAGGTTCGTGAAACTCTGTCACAGTATTTGTTTGTATTGAATGGAATGAACAGAACTAATTATGCATGCGTATTCTATTTTAGAGGACATAAATCTTGCAATCTGGAAATTAATTGTGCACTGAACAATTTATGAAGGAAATGAAATGTATTTCGCTATTACTCTTTTCAATGTTACGCTCCAGAACCCTTCTGGGTTATTTCCTCTGTCTTTTTATACAATAGTTCAGCAGTTAGATAACTGCTTGGTAGTTCTACATTACAGTTGCTTGACAGTTGCTTTCAGTTACGTGACCTAGCTATTTGTTTGCTTGCCTGTTTCTTCTGTCCCATAAGGGTTTAATGCTTACATTGATTATTGTCATTTATCTAATTTCTTAACAACTCTAGTTTAAGACCTATAACTACAGTCCCTTGACAACTCTAGTTAGGACCTGTTATTACAATTAAAACAGAACAAGTTAAAAAAGGAAATTTAAGCTAATAAACCAAATGTTGTAGTTGACCTTTGAAGAACAAAATAAAAAAAAATAAAAACTCTGACAGTCTTGCTGTCCATTTGTCGAAATATTCATTTCTCCTAATCTTCTTCAGAAACTTTGTCTGCCCCTTCTCGGTCTGCGCCCTGTCGACCAGATGCTCCTGCATCATTAACACTTAATTATTAAAACTTTATATAACCTATGATAAAATATAAACTAATTGTTAATTAAATGTTAAATCTAATTGTAAGTATTATATGCTGCAATGTTATTATTATAATGTGAAAAAGTTAGTATCCTAAGATACTGTTAGTATTATAATTAAAGTTAAATCTAGTTAAAGATTGTATTAACTAATATTCACTATTTAATTAAATCAAGCTTTACAAAAAAAACTAATTAAATATTAAAATTAAGTTAAATATTACAAAGTAAATGAGACTTTACAAAAGATCTAGGTTACAGAATCTAAATTAAAAATATTAAATTAATATACAAAATATACCATAAATTACATTTTCTTTATATTGATCTTTAACGATGTAAATTAAAAAATAGATCAACACAAATATTAACCATGTAAATTAAAGAATAGATCAACACAAATATTTGATCAATTGGAGGTTGATCAAACCAGAGTTTAATGATTCTTTTGCTTTCCATTAGTTTGCAAATGGAGTCAGATCAAGGATCTGGTGTGATCTTCACTCCCATCATATACTTCTTTATTGCATATGATTGGACTGTGAATCACAGGGAATCGATGGATCCTAAATAAATCCCCATTGTCAGAATATATCCTTGCAATCATGGAGTGGATTGACCGAATTCCTGGTAATCAGGTCTGGATTACCACGAAGTTCCTGCAATAAAGAAAAAAGGGCGCGATTAGTTTGACAGAACGAAGAAATAATCTGAGAAATTTTATTTTATGCAATCCTATCGAATTTTGTTGAATACTGAATGCATAGGGGTTGGATTATCAAGTTGAAGGTGAGGATTTTTGCTGCAAATCCATCGTTTTTCAAGGAATACCAATCTTTGGATCCGTGGTTAACAATATGAAGGCCCAATTGGGTGTGCATATTTGGTCAATCTGCGGCAGAATAAGAATGCCCTTGGTTGAAATTTTTTCTTTAGATGAATCTTGCGTCATAGTGTAATGGCACCAGGGATGATACCAACGTGAGGTATACATATGTTTAATTCAAATCCTGGTGATGAGAAGTTGTCAACATTAGGAAAATGATGTAACTTCATGCGCTCTTTCAACTAATCGAAAGTGGGACTACAATGTACATTTTTCGAATATTATACTTGCAATCACCAAGAGAATTTAAGTTATGGAGAAAAAATATGCGAAAATAAATAACAATTACGACATTTATTGAGCGGAGCGTGAATGAAGCCTGGAATTCATCCTAAAACTTCGGTTGGCGATTGAGAACGGGGATGGCCATAATCAGAAAACCAACTAAGCTGATAGAAAAATCTTTCATTTATCATATTAGGTGAAAAACTCAGTTTTACAACTATAATCTATTACCAAATCATGCCGAAATCACTTATGTGTTCATTTCATGCGAATTAAATGACAGGCTTCCTTTTTTATCATGCCCCATTTTTGCAAAGTCTCATACGTTATAAAAACTTTGATTGCATTTCAATTTACCTCCTTCGCCTGCGTAAAATGTGACAAAATAATCTCCAAAATAGCTTGGAAGTTGCCTTCAGGTTCATAGCATCCAAAGTTTCTATGAATGAGAACTTTGAATGTCATAACAACATATAATGTTTTCCTTTCAGAAAATAAATGCGCTTGTTTTCCAAAGACATAGTTACACAATGTGTACTCATCGAAATCCAAAAAAAAATGTTCGTTTCGATAAAACGTTTCTCTCGTCATTTAATGTTTTGGAATGTATTGTTTTGGAATGTGATTAGTTTATAAGAAATTTGTAATTACACTCTAATATGTATACATTATTTTTTTTGGTTGAAAGCTTGGCAGGTCCATTTATTTTCTATTATATATTAGGCAAAATTACACCACACAGATTGACTGGGTGGTCTCAACTTGCCCCGAGGGGAAACCAAGTCTGTTGGCCACCAGTCTGCATTTTACACCATCCAAAAACAAAATTGCTTCAGTCTTTCTAGAAAATCTAGATAAGTCTGAGTCTCGTGTCCAAATACTACGTTGTTGTAATAACTAACATATGCAACAGGAAATTTAAAAGCTACCCGCATAAACAAAATCTAAGCATGAGGAATATAGTCTTTCTGCCCTTTCTTCTCATCAGAGATAGAGGCTACAGGAGTAGGATATTTAGCAGTTGCCCCTGGCATTCCATACAACTCCAGGATGCAAGGGATGTGACGGTCAATGCGATCCATCTTGATGTCCTTGTGCAACTGAAAGAGAATTTTCCCCATGTTTTTTTAATAACTGGGCAGGCCTTGCATTGTGACCGCCATCGCCATAGAGATTTGTTCCATCACTTTGCCAAGCAGACTTTTCATCAAGAAATATAAGTAAAGGTTGTGTTTGAACTGCGTAATTCTACCTCGGGTATTCCCGAATCAGGAACCATCGTCCTCCAGTCGTCTATCTCCTCCTTTGGTTCACTTTCACGTTTTATCTTTGCTTCCTAGTTGTCAACCAACTTCTGAATTCCTTCGTCCGTTTCATCTCGGTATATCGTTGTTGCCTCTGCTATGAGGTGTTCGACAGGCTTACAGCCCCTGTGGCCTTTCGTCGTGCTCAACCTCTTGTTTGCTTGATGGGTCGGGCCTTTTCTACCACGACCACGCCCTCTCTTTGCTGGAGCCATACTCTTTGCAGTGATGCCCTTTGGACAGTCAAACAAAGATAGGTCTATCAACCCATGCGCATAATCCCAACATAGTTGTTCATACAATGCCTCTCTTCCTTGATTCACCATCTGCGAGTTAAGGTAGCCCAGAGCCCACAAGTGGCCAGGGGAATTGGTGATCCAAAAATGGATCTTGGATAAACCTCTAAGTCTAAAAGACTTCATGAAAGAGGTGAAAGGTGCCAAATGGCACAAATCCTTTGTAAATCAGAGGAAAATGAAAATTGTAGGTTACCCTCAGAAATAATCTCATTGCAGAGATCTTCTCATTCTAAATCCAATACAACTTGAATGGGCGAAAATGGACTTCAGATGAAGAAGTTATCATGAAAAGAAGCTCCCCTTGTTCCTTTAAGAATGAGGCAAATTCTTTGAAAAATGGGCTAAAGGCCTTAATGAAGGAAATCACATCGGAGAAGCCAAGAAGAAGTGTTATTAGACCTTGGCCTTTAAAGGGAAGTATGACTGCACATGGGCCGTTAGATCAATGGTGGAGATGGCTTCATCGCATCGCAATAGAACAACGGCGTTGGGCCGGACCTTAAGCCTCAAGCGATTGCGATATGCGATCGCCACAATATCGCATTGCAATATTCTATTGAATGTTGAAAGGACCCCAGGCCGTTTACATATGCAATAGCAATGCGCTGATGCGATCAGTGATTAGATTGCACGATAAAAATGGTCATTGACAATGCGATAACGCTGACATGTGATATGCGATGATGCAATCGCCGAAATCGGTGGATCGCAATCAGAGCATTACATTGGAGCGGGGCCACATATGTTATATATATGCGATAAGCGATCAGCCGGACTCGATGGAAAAATAGGCACGATCTCATAAGATTTGAGATTCGCCAAATGCCATTTTTCAATGTATTTACGTATATTTCATTGTTTAACAAAAATACAAAAGGGAAGCCATATGCGATGTAAACTAGACCCGAAAGGGTTCCGGAATGGAAATATATATGATTTCAGATCTGCCCAAAGCCATTTTACATTAATTTTCACTGTTTTCAATGTATTTTAAATACAAAGGGAAAACCAAGGAGCAGGCCAATTGCGATATGCAATGGTGATCCCCAAGCGGACTCGATGGCGCTATAAAGTAGGATTATGAATGTTTCAAGTCCGATATATTGTGTTTTATGTGGATTTCCCATGTTTTCACAGCGTTCTCTGTGTAAATAGAGAACAACTGTTACTAAAGACTCAAGCGTCGATTGCCCTCATCCGTTACAGAAACAAGTAGCCATTTCCCCTGAGTGCGTTATATAATGATTATTGAATGCCAAAGAATGGACTCGAGCAGACATGGCAGGAAGTTGCAAAGCCCAAAAGGGAAAACCCACATGCAGTGTGATTTGGCTTTTAAGCCATGAATGTCAAAGACATAGGGCTGCTGGGTTGTTGAACGATGGCCAAGTTATTATTTGTTGTTGAATGCTGAAAGTAGTAGCATCAGAGAGCCGAGAGAGCAGAGCGATAGAGAACCAAAGAGCTACTGCGTACGACTGCTAAATTGTTGATGGTGGCTGAGTTGCTGAAGTGTAGAAGCCAAGGAGGAAGCGTTGAGACAGTGCAAAAGAAAAAGAGCAGTTAAGGGAGCCTTTGGGGTCACTTGAAGTTCAAGTGAAAAGCCAGAGAGCGTGAAGGTTGCAGAAGGCAGAAAGAAGCCAGAGCCAAAGAGCCAAGAGTCAGAGCCAAGAGCCAGAACTACAGCCAAAGAACCAGAGTCAGAGCTAAGAGCCAGAACTAAGAGCCAAGAGCTAGAACTTCAAGAGCGAGAGGGGATTAAATGGTGTCCGAACCCACTATTTTTGTGTAGAACAACAGGAATTGATTCAAAAGCTTGTAAAAGACATACACCATAATCCTAGAGAGCCTAGTTGAATTAATTAGAGCTCACGGAGATGTAGCCCAAGAGTTGTGGGTGAATTCCTAATTAATATTGCTATCTATGTGTCTGCTTTATTGCTGCATTATCTCCGCTGCTTTATTTACTATTATATGCATTTATATATCAGTTTTAGCACATTAATTTATAGCACCTAATAGTAAAAAAAAATACAAGCATACACCCATATTTTCAAGCATTTCTTAATTCCGCATTGGTTAATTATAAAATACTTGGGAAAATTCAAGCTTTGGAAGTGGGAGAGGTTCTTGTAAGCTAGACAAGAAGCCTAAGAGCCCCATTTTTAGATCAGGTGGTATCAGAGCTTAGTTTGGTTAACCACACCTTTAAGAAGGATTATATTAGAATGCTTAATTGACAAAGCAAAGACTGCTTGTCTGAAAGGCGTTTGAACAACAAGAGGCTGATTGTATGCTTGTTTGCAGACTGACTATTTGCTGAGTTTTCAGAGGTGAAGGGAAAGCTATTGATAGCTCAGTCCAAGAAGGACAAGAAGGAGAAGGGCTAAAGACATTATTCTATCCCAAAGGACCTCAAGACAATCCAAAGCACAAGAGGTTTGTTGCAAGATGTTGCTTAAATAAGCTCTTTGTTTATCTTGTTGAAGTTTTTTTGGTTTATTGGCATAATGACAACTTCTACAAGTGGGTCCTCAAATTCTGCTATTTTCACAAGATTCCGTGATGAGGACATGAAGCAAGAATTGTCCACCATGATGGATATGGTGAGAGAAATGTATGAGGATGGAAGGAAGACCAGCATAGTTAGAAAGCAGTTAAATTCTATGAAGGAAGAGAAGCAGTTGCTTGCTGACAAATTGCAGGAATTGGAGAGGCAACTTCATATTGCAAATATGAACCTGAAAAGGATGCATGAGTTGGAAACACAACTCTTTGTTGCCCAAGAAGCCTTAGTCAAGTACAAGCTTGAAGAAGAGGTAAGTCATTCATGTTTGTCTTCAAATTCCTCTGAGAATGCTTGTATTGGTTCTTTTGAGAAACATACTAAAGGCATAGGTTCCAAGCTAATGTCCAAGATGGGCTATGAAGTAAAGGGGTTAGGAAAGCATGCACAAGGTATTGTTGAACCAATAATGGTTGAGGAAAGGCCTAAATATTTGGGTCTTGGCTATGGACAATCTTATGGAGAGAATTCCAAAGCTGTCATGAAAGCCATTGAAACAGTTCCAAGCAGGAGTTTCATTTCATGTCCTCTACCTCTGAAGTGTGAAGGTTTCATCCAAGAGGAATGCAATAGCTTGAAACATCAATTGCAGGATGCAGGTGTTCAGAAGCACACACTTGAACCAGAGAGTTGGGGAGACTCTAACAACCTTGTAGAGTTGGATGGTGTTCCAAAGGGGGCCACTTCTTCATTTGCTTCACCTTCTCATGAAGGAAATAAAGGTGAAAGAGGTAGGTATAAATCTGGTTCTAAACACATTCCTTTTGATTCTGCAAAGCATGATGAATTTCCACATATTTATGAGAAAAGATTTGCATGTTCCTTTTGTGGTTTGGATAACCATGATGTTTCTAGATGTTAGAAGAAAATGGCCGCATACAGGAAGCAGAAGAAGGAAAAGAAGCAAGAAACCAAAGGTCCATTGGACAAAGAAAATCATGCTATCAAGAGGATGCACATGCAATGCACTTACTGCTATAAGCAAAGACATCTTGCTACAAAGTGTTGGACACTGAATCCAACAATGCTTCCACCAAAGCTGAAGAAAATGGAAAGAGAAGATAGCGGAAATGGAAGTGAAGATTCCAAGAATGATGTGTCTCAAAATGATTCACATGTTGATGCCGATGTGCAGGCAAGGGTAGTGCCTTTGAAAGGGATTGGTAAGGAACAGTTAGAGTTCTTATCCAATTAAGATTGCATGTCTATTGATGCATCTAAATTATATTTCATTTCAGCGTCCAAAGTATAGTGTGCTTAAGTGAAAGTTGAGGGATGAAATGCATGCATTGCATGTGATGCCATGTTGACTTGAAAGAAGTTAACTTGGTCTCCAAATGGAGATAATGATGAAAGTTTCATCTTTTGGAAAAAGAGTCCTAATGGTATTTTTTTTTATGCTTGACTTGAAGAGTCATTTGTTTTAAAGACATGTTTTGTGGGGTTGTTGTCTAGTCCATCATTTGGATGCAGATATAAGACATGGAGGTGTTCACAAGATGTGGAAAACTATTTCTTTTGTTGAAGCAGGAGTTCAATCCATCCATTTGTTGTCTGTATGCATGTTGTTGTTAACGATTGTTGTTGGTAGCTTGTCAAATAGGTATAAATGAAAGTTTTGTGGAGTAGATGTAATTCACATTTGTTGAGCCACCTTGGATCAATGATCAAGGAAAAGAAGCTCAAACTACCTTCTACGACCATTTTAGTAGAGGTTTTATAGAAAGGCAAGGAGGAAGATAGTTCTTCTCAAGAAGACCAGCCCATCCAGAGAAGGGAAGTCATCAAAAACTTTGGTTCAGAGGCACTATGCAAAGCAAAGTGTAGGGAGGTTGAAAAAAGAGGGTGAGTCACTCTCATTTACTATTCAGATTAGTATATCAGTCTTTTGGAGACCAAAATTTCTTTTAGTGGGAAGGCATGATCCAAAAATGGATCCTGGATAAACCTGTAAGTCTAAAAGACTTCATGCAAGAGGTGAAAGGTTCCAAATGGCACAAATCCTTTGTAAATTAGAGGAAAATGAAAATCACAGGCTACCCTAAAAAATAATCTCATTGCAAAGATCTTCTTATTCTGAATCCAATGCAACTTGAATGGATGAAAACGGACTTCAGATGAAGAAGTTATCATGAAAAGAAGCTCCCCTTGTTCCTTTAAAAATGAGGCAAATTCTTTGAAAAATGGGCTTAAGGCCTTAATGAAAGAAATCACATCGGAGAAGCCAAGCAGAAGTGTTATTGGACCTTGGCCTTTAAAGGGAAGTATGACTGCACATGGGCCGTTAGATCAACGGTGGAGATGGCTTCATCACATCGCAATAGAACAGCGGCGTTGGGCCGGACCTTAAGCCTCAAGCGATTGCGATATGCGATCACTGCAATATCGCATCACAATATTCTATTGAATGTTGAAAGGACCCCGGGCCGTTTACATATGCAATAGCGATACGCTGATGTGATCGGCGATCGGATCGCATGATAAAAAGGGCCGTTGACAATGCGATAACGCCGTCATGTGATATGCGATGGTGAGATCGCCGAAATCGGTGGATCGCAATCGAAGCATTACATTGGAGGGGGGCCACATATGTTATATATATGCAATAAGTGATCAACCGGACTCGATGGAAAAATAGGTGTGATCTCATAAGATTTGAGATCCGCCAAATGCCATTTTTCAATGTATTTATGTATATTTCATTGTTTAATGAAAATATAAACGGGAAGCGATATGCGATGTAAACTTGACCCAAAATGATTTCAGAATGGAAATATATATGATTTCAAATCCACCCAAAGCCATTTTACATTAATTTTCGTTGTTTTCGGTGTATTTTAAATACAAAGGGAAAACCAAGGAGCAGGCCAATTGTGATATGCGATGGTGATCCCTAGGCAGACCCGATGGTGCTATAAAGCGGGATTATGAATGTTTCAAGTCCAATATATTGTGTTTTATGCAGATTTCCCATGTTTTCACAGCGTTCTTTGTGTAAATAGAGAACGACTGTTACTAAGGACTCAAGCGCCAATTGCCCTCATCCGTTGCAGAAACAGGTGGTTGTTTCCCCTGAGTGCGTTATACAATGATTATTGAATGCCAAAGAAGGGATTCGAGTAGACATGGCCAGAAGTTGCAGAGCCCAAAAGGGAAAACCAACAGGCAGCACAATTTGGCTTTTAAGTCGTGAATGTCAAAGACACAGGGCTGTTGGGTTGTTGAAGGGTGGCTAAGTTATTGTTTGCTGCTGAATGCTGAAAGTAGTAACATTAGAGAGCTGAGAGAGCAGAGCGATAAAGAGCCAAAGAGCTACTGCATATGGCTGCTAAATTGTTGATGGTGACTAAGTTGTTGAAGCATAGAAGCCAAGGAGGCAACGTTGAGACAACACAGAAGAAAAAGAGCAGCTAAGGGAGCCTTTGGGGTCACTTGAAGTTCAAGTGAAAAGCCAGAAAGCGTGAAGGTTGCAGAAGGCAGAAAGAAGCCAGAGCCAAAGAGCCAAGAGTCAGAGCCAAGAGCCAGAACTAGAGCCAAAGAGCCAGAACCAAGAGCCAAGAGCTAGAGTTAAGAGCTAGAGCCAAGAGCCAGAGCTTCAGGAGCCAGAGGGGATTAGATGGTGTCTCAACCCACTATTTTTTTGTAGAACAATAGGAGTTGAGTCAAATACTTGTAAAAGACTTACACCATAATCCCAAAGAGCCTAGTTGAATTAACTAGAGCTCACGGAGATGTAGCCCAAGAGTTGTGGGTGAACTCCTAATTAATATTGTTATCTATGTGTCTTCTTTATTGCTGCATTATCTTCGCGGCTTTATTTACTATTATATGCATTTATATATCATTTTCAGAACATTAATTTACAACACCTAACAGTAAAAACCAAATACAAGCATACACCCATATTTTCAAGCATTTCTTAATTCCGCATTGGTTAATCATAAAAGACTTGGGAAAATTCAAGCTTTGGAAGTGGGAGAGGTTATTGTAAGCTAGACAAGAAGCCTAAGAGCCCCATTTTTAGATCAACTGGGTTTCAAACGTGTTGGCTTATTGGGCCCTAACCCAGATTCAGAGTTAATTTATCCAAACAAATCCCAGTACTACTAGCCCTTTTGGCAACAGTCCGCGGAGCGTGGACTGAGGTCTCACCCAAAGTAGTATGGGAGGGTGCTAGAACTAGGTTTCCGTACCCTGGAGATGTCTGATGAGTTCAAGTGGTCCATGGTTTGACCCTGAGCATAGGTTGCTTCGCGCACTTTCCTGTCCTTCACCACCCAATATACTGTCTTTGTGCAGCCCTACTCAGGGGCTGAGCATTGTGCTCTGCATTATTACTTAAGATCTTACTAGTATTCCAATGTTAGTTGATTATTTTAGCCTACTAGCATGCTTTAAATTATACTTAACAACGTAAACCATTCATACAGGTACGTGCAGTAAATAAACAATATATTTGAAAATTATATCAATCATTCATTAGCTCAAGAATAGACACACAAAATGATAACAAACTTCTCTTTATTGATTCCTTCCTCGGTTACAGACTCGACTTTGCCTTACGCACTCAGCTGCGGACTACTAAGCCTCTATGCACTCAGCTGCAGAGCCTTCTCCTATTCTATGACCCAAAGACACACTTCACTTAGTTTCTTAGACTCTTTCCTCTCTTTCTCTTCTTCCTATACCTCTACTTTCTTTTACACTTAGAGCCTCACTATATTTATACAATCCCATGGTCCGTGGACCATGGGTATGTCTATCCAGCCGACATTACATTACAAAACTAGGGCAGACAACCTTGTGACTCTATCATAATTTTTGCGTTCTGTGCCCGCAATTTGCGAAGCTTTACAACAAGATTGGGTCAGAACTTGGGCTTTGAGCCCCAAAACATGCCTTGGGGGGGATTCCATGCCCAATAGGCCCCCAACACAAACATCGTGACTCGCCCTCGTGTCACTCTGTCAGCGCAGTGATTTTTGCGTGGAGTCCCTCCAACTGTTCTCGAACTGCCCGGAGGTTAGCAATGCACTGAGCTGTTGCCTGCTGGATCTGCTGCATGCATTGTTCTGAGACCTCTGTGTCTGAACTGCTTGTCTACATTTGTACCGGTATCTGCTGCATATGTTTGTAGTCTCGTGCCTTTGTCTGGATCCTTGGAGCGTGAAGGTTGTGCGTCCGTTTGTTAGTCAGATAATCGGGCCACTCGTGTAGGGCTTCAAGTGGCTGCCATTCACCTTGCCTAGGAAAGGATCTCCATTTAGTTTGACTAGATGTACTGCGCCCCCGTCTGTGACCTCCTTAACAATGTATGGTCCTAGCCAATGCATTTGAACTTTCCCGGTAATTTTTCAAACTTACTGTCATATAGCAGTACTAAGTCATTTACCTTGAAGGTGCGCAACTTAATATGGCGATCGTGCCAGGATTTTTCACACTGCTTTTGTACCTACTGATGAAACCCAACCAGGAACTGTTCCTCCTCAAGTTCTTCCAATTGCACGAGCCTTTCTTCCTGAGCTTTGTGGTCCGTCATACCTGTGAGCACTGTTATGTGCAGACTAGGTACAATATACTCCATCGACATGACAGCTTCCACGCCATAAACTAACTGGAAAGGTGTTTGTCCCGTTAGTTTCTTGTACGTTTTTTGATAAGCCCATAGTATTGCAGGTACGTGCAAGTCCCAATCGCTTCAATGCACATTGCATACTTTGGTTAGTGTACTCTCCAGTATTTTTTTGAATGCTTCTATTGTCCCATTGACTTGTGGGTGATACGGTTTGCTTTTCTGATGATACACCTAAAACTCTTTTGTGAGAGCGCTGATGGTTTCATTCAGGAAATTTGTACCATGATCACTCATTAAGATTTTCGGATAGACAAATCGGGTCAACACGTGTTCAAACAAAAACTTTGCAGTCATAGCATCCATGCAGCCTTTAACCGGCTGCGCTTTTGCCCAGCACGTCAGGTACTCCATCACGGTGATGATATATCATGTGCCTGTTTTTCCCTGGGGTTTGTTATGTCCCACAAAGACGATTGCCCACTTTTCAAAGGGTTGTAGCGTCATTTGTGGATTCAAAGGCATCTACTCCTTTCGTGATGGTTTACCCGTCCTTTGAAATATATTGCAGGCCTTATAGTGTGCTTTTGAATCTTGATGAAGGGTTGGCCACCACAACCCTGCATGGATAATCTTTTGCGTTGTTGCTCGTCTTGCATAGTGTCCTCCTATACCGCCCCCATGTGCTTCTGCGAGGATTTAACTTCATTCAAATTTAGGTACATACCTTCGCAATATCTCATAATTTCCCATTTTGTATAGGTGCCTCGTGATGATAGAAAAATCCACTGTGCACACCACCAATTCCTTCTTCTGTTGAACGGAGTATTCCTTTGGCGCAGTCCCTGTTGTTAGAAAGTGGATTATATCTTCGAAGTGTCCGTCTGCAACATGCACAACAAAGAGCTATGTGTCAGGTAATCCTTCCTCCAAACTAGTAGGTTCCTCACTCGTCTCAATACGCGACAAGTGATCCGGTCTTCTGTTCAGCCCTCCAGGCTTTACCACGACCTCAAAGTCATATTCTTGGAACAATAAGAGCCACCTACAGATGTGCCCCCCTAACACAGGCTTATTGGCCAAGTATTTTAGCGCAGAATGATCTATATACATCTTGAAATGTCCTCCCAGTAAATAGTGCCGGTATTTTTGGAGTGCGTACACCATAGCCAACCCCTCACGTTCGGTTGTGGAATAGTTTTTTTCGGCTTTGGACAACCTACGACTTGCGAACACGATAGGTTGATCCAGGCCCTCTCCACCCTCTTATGTGAGCACTGCTCCCAGCGCGATACATGACGCATCAACATGGACATGAAACTCCACATCCCATTTTGGGAAGACCAGGATTGGAGCAGAAGCCAATTTCCCTTTGAGGGCATCCAGGCTCTTCATGCAATCATCATTCCAGTAGAATGTGACATCCTTTTTCAATAGTTTCTCCATTGGCGCGGTGATCTAGGCATAGCTTTTGATGAACTTCCTATAGTACCCTATGTGTCCCAACATAGCGCACAACTGTTTAACACTTCGTGGTGCTTCCAAATTCAGAATTATTGCAATCTTCACGGGGTCTAACATTAGTCCCTGTTTGCAGACCACATGTCCCAGTAGGTTCCCAAAGGGAATGAGGAATGTACACTTCTTAAGGTTCAGCGCAATTTGATGTCGTCGGCAAGTATCCAACATCAAGCATAAGCTTGCTACGTGGTGCTTAACTAATCCAAGGACAGTCTAATGATCCAGATAGACCTACAGGAATTTGTGGATATATTCTTTGAAGGCGGCAACAACTATGTGCGAAAAGATGGCTGGCACATTTTTTAACCCAAATGGCATGATAATGTATTGAAAGCAACCCCATTCAGTGGTGAAGGTGGTATTGCTCCTGTCTTCCAGCACGATTTTGATCTGGTGGTACCCTGAGAACCCATCGGTGAAAGAATATGCCTCTTGCCCGCCAACATTTTCTAATACTTCATCTGTGAACAGGGTCGGGAATGGGTCGTGTACACAGGCGTCATTCAACTTCCTGAGGTCCATGCATATTATTATCTCGCCCTTCTGCGTTTTCTCCTGTACAATCATAGGGCTTACCCAGTCGGATTCTTCCACTGGCTCAAGAATTCTGGCTATGAGCATTTTGTCTGTTTCTATGTGGACCTTTTCCTTGTACTTCAGATTCAAGCGGTAAGGCCTCTACTTAACCGGCTTCGCATCGCGTTTTAGGGTGATCTTCATCATCCATAAATCACCAATGATCCCCTTTAGGTCCATAATCTTGGTTAGGAATAAGCCTTGGTACTCACGGAGTAACTTAGCGACCTTATCCACCGTGGCGTCATCCCAATAGTCACTGAGTGTTGCATACCTTGGTTCAACCTCTATCCCAATGTTTACCTGCTTTGTTTTTACTGGCGCGGTGATGTCAGGATATTCAATCAATGGTCCTTGAACATCGCGATAGCCTTCAGTTTCTGGAATGTTAATTTTTTGTGGATCTTCATCATCCTCCTCAATGTTTACATTGTATTGCGCAGCTCAACTGGGTCACCCATTCTGGCTGAAGCACTCCCATTAGCTCCTGGGGTATCCTTTAGATAGCTGCTCTTACTGCTTGTAGCACATCATCAACTATATCCCACCAGCGATCCTCAAACATGAATGTTAACAGGAATCCTTCACGCAATATATCCCATTTGCTCATGGCATGACAGAGCTCCGTCTCAGTATACCAATTCATGGGTATGATATCCAAGGTATGACAGAACAGGTGCACCCACTCAGGTTGTGGCTCTTCCCTATAGACCTTGGTCCATTTCATGAGGTGTGCACGTGGATCATCCCATCTTTCATACTTGTCTATTAGCCTCATCTAAGGCATCCCAAACCGCATGTGCATCATCCTTCAGCATTTGTGTCAGTCATCAAAACTTCCTTGATGCATACCCCACCATCTTGCGGGCGTAGCACATAGTACCCATTTTAGAGCGCCAAAACGTTATTGTTCCAGTACTTCTCTTTCAAATTGGTTTAAGAAATCATCCACCTCGGTTAATCCTTCATACATAGGCAGATCTCTTACCTCTATTCACGCAGTGCAGTGACCTTGTCATCATGTTGCAGTTGAGCATGGTTACCTCGTGTAAGCGGTTCTGCCATCATTCTATCTCTTCATCCAAATCTGAGGTGCAGGAGCTTTCGCTCTCCCACGAAATCCTGCCATCTGATGTTGGATTCACCCAGTCCTGCTCCCACGCGGTTATCTTGTAGATATAGTCTAAATCGTCATCACTGTCGTAGTTGCATACTGGCTCTATGTAGCGCTATCCTTCCATAGGGTCTAAAGGTACCACTACACGCAGTGACGTTTTCTCAAAAATTATCTTGCTCTTCTTTAGATTTATCACTCCATTCATGTCAGTGACCCAATCTATTCCTAGTAGTGCGAGATAGGGATGGTTGTCATCAAATATCTCTATCACTTCAAAATCTGCAAATGCGCTCGCATCTTTGATATCTACCATTATTCGCTGCAATCTTCCCATAGGTACGATCTTTCGCTGGTTTGCCATTCACAATTGAATAGGAGACCATTGCAGTGTAGGCTTGCCCATGTGCTCCCATGTCTACTTTGGCAGGACGTTTGCGTCCGATCCTAGATCCAAAATCACTTGATCCATTTGATATTCCCCGATATGCATAGTCAATCTCATCTCTTTTCCTATTTGCGTTGTGTGCTTCCCAAGCTTCCGGACTACGTGTGGTTGTCCTGGCGCGGTCCCAACACATCTAGTTATGAGTTCTTGTAGCCCCTTCACAGCCTTGATGTCGCACAACAGCTTCATACATGTCTCCAAAAAGGTAGTGAGAATTGATGGGTCCATTTCCAATTCCAGTTTGTCTTTACTACCTGAAGTGGAGGCCTCCACAAAGCTCTTCTTAGCTTCCATGAATGTCTCCTTAGCTCACTCCAAATCAAATTATGGTTCCTTTTTTGGAGCCTTGCGAACCCAGGCACTCTCTTCAAGTTGCTTTCCTTTGTCATCTGGTGTCGTGATACCACCTCGGAGCACGATATTTACATTCAGGTCTTCCTCGTGTGGCTTAGACCTCATCACTTGCAGGTTCTGAGTCAGGGGAGGTTGGAGTGTTCCTTTATCGCACAGCCTCGCTATCAGCGTGGGACAATCCTCTGTCTCATGATCAAACTAGGTATAATATAAGCATGATGGTCTCGTCAGATTTGTATAATCATGGGCATAATGCCCTGGTCCTCCGCAATTGTAACAAATCAGTTGTCTGCAACCTCTTCCTGGTCCCATTCCACCTCGACCTCATCCATGCCCCTGAAATCCAATGCGCACCATCCCTACATTTTAATCGAGGGCCTGTGTTTCGGTCTGAACTCTGTAGGTAGGAGTCCAATCCATCATCAGTTCATAATTTCTACATGTGTGATCATCGTGGCCTACTGACATACATAAATTATAGAATAAATGTTGGGAACTTTGCGTATACTTTTGTAATAAATGGCAGTTACCTATAACATGCTTCCCTCCTATCTGACAAATCACGCACCATAATGTAGGCACTGCGCTCGATCCTTCTTGTGCCTCTAGTCTCAATGGAATTGGTCCTCCCAACACCAGCTAGTTCACAAATACTAGACAATGGTCCTTGTCATGTCCCTGGCCTTTGCACTTTACGCACCATACCTCCTCGCGCACTTCTGGGTGAGCTATCCTGTCTTGTTTCAAACTCTGCATCTCAAGGCACAATTTTTTCAACTGTGCGTGTATCTGTTGGACTCCCAGGTTAGGATCTTGTATCGAGGTCTCATGCAGTCTCATTGCGATCTCCAAGGCCTCGACCTAAGTGGATAGCTTTTCTTATGACAGCGCGTTCCTTAGATGCGGCGTTAGCGATGCTAAAAACCATGCGCGGTGTTGCCCATCTGTCAAGGTCATGTTGGCTTCACGAATCATACACTTTAGTCTCTGATCCAACTCCCAGGGGGTCTCTCCCGGAAGCATCGCGATTTCTGTGATCCCTGCATTTGGGTTGTCATTGGAATGTTTAATTTACCACGTCAATGCGCAATCCTGCAAAGCCCTAATGAGTATTGCTTTCATTATATTGTCATTTGTGACTCCCTGCGCTTCCCATATAGCCTTTACCATGAACCAAAACTGGTCTGGATCTTCATTCCCTACTCCTTTGAACATCGATAATTTTATCGCGCTTGCCATTTTGAATTGTAGTGGTGGCAGAGGTGGTGTGGGCAAAAACGAGGGTGAATATGGTGAAATTGACAGTGGTGTAGGTGGAAGTGGTATGTGTGGAATTCGCTGCTTTATCAAACTGATCGCACTTCTTGGTGAGACTTCCGCGAGCTCTTCCTCGCTTTCTCGTAGAGGTTAAATCAAAGGGATAGTTCCTAGTTTTGCGCTACCTTCATTTCTATAGATCCTCCCACTTCGCATAGCCCCAAACATCAATTTATTCGCATAACCCACTTTTCACATGGTAGCATTTTAATCCAAGTGTTCAAAGATTTAATGTACTTACGTCGCGGTCCTTTGAGGAAGCTTCATTCCGCCTTGCTATATGTAAATGAAGTATCTACCGTGAACTCGGTGATAAATCCTCCTATGATTCGATCAAGCTAGTGATCCACAGTGCACGTGATCTTATCTTCCGATGCTTCCAGTCTGTGCACCAACTCTGGATTCCACACAATAGGTTTTTCAAGCCTACACCTTCCTTGACTGTCTACTAGCTTCGCGATCCACTCGTACAACTCAGAGGGGAAGGATGCAAAGAAAATTTTGTGGATTTCCGTATATAAGTAGCAATCAAACCACTCTTCCTTTGATAACTGTGGATCCCTGTTTTCCTACGCCATGAACTTGTGAATATTTCTGCCCAACCACTCTTCAATTCCTTTCTTTGTCGAATTCCAGTGATACGACATCGGACATCCCTTATGCAAATCTTGGTCCCGACAATGGAACCATTTGTTGTCTTATTGGGGCCTGACCCAGGTTCAGAGTTAATTCAGCCAAACAAATCTCGGTACTACTGGCACTTTCGAAAATAGTCCGCGAAGCGCGGATTGAGGTCTCACCCGAAGTAGTATGGGAGGGTGCTAGAACCAGGTTTCTGCACCCTGGAGATGTATGATGAGTTCAAGTGGTCTGTGGTTTCACCCTGCGCATAGGTTGCTTCACACACTTTCCCATCCTTCACCACCCAATATATTGTCTTCGTGTAACCCTACTCAGGGGCTGAGCATCGCGCTCTGCATTATTACCCAAGATCTTACTGGTATTCCAATGTTAGTTGATTATTTTAGCCTACTTGCGTTCTTTAAATTATACTTAACAACATAAACCATTCATACAGGTGCGTGCAGTAAATAAACAGTATATTTGCAAATTATATCAATCATTCATTAACTCAAGAATAGATACACAAAATGATAACAAACTTCTCTTTATTAATTCCTTCCTTGGTTACAGACTCGACTCCGCCCTATGCACTCAGTTGCAGGGGTCTGCGCACTCAGCTGTGGACTACTAGACCTCTGCGCACTCAGCTGCAGAGCCTTCTCCTACTCTACGACCTAAATACACACTTCACTTAGTTACTTAGACTCTTTCCTCTCTTTCTCTTCTTCTTATCCCTATACCTTCTTTTACAGTTAGAGCCTCGCTCTATTGATACAATCCCATGGTCTGTGGACCATGTGTAGGTCTGTCCAGTCGACATTACATTACAAAACTAGGGCGGACAACCCTGTGACTCTACCATACTTTTCACGGTCCGCAACCCCAATTTGTGGAGCTTTACAACAAGATTGGGTAAAAACTTGGGCTTTGAGGCCCAAAACATGCCTTGGGGGGGATTCCATGCCCAACAGAATGTGTAACCCAGGGCTTCTCAAAGTGACCCTCCCCCTTACCATGGTGCAATTGTCTATCATCCTAGTGCAGCTGGAGCCAAGCCCTCAGGCCCGTCCGGAGCCTAGTTCGATGCTTGCTTTCATACCCGCTTTCAACTCCCTCAGCCAGCAACTGACCACCATGGTTATGCTTGCCCCTCTATCCCATATACCGCCTAGGGTCCCTAGTTGCGCCCTTTTCTACCATGCAGATGCCCATTTTCCCAGGGTTTTCTTAGTGTTCTGCTATGATGGCTAATATCCCAACCCCCTACCTGCAACTCTTTCCTACCTCTCCCTTCAACACTCAACCCCCCATAAATGGCAAGCCCGCTATCCCCTATTCCCCTGGTGTGAGAAACTAGGTAAGGGTCTACGTCTCTTCTTGACCCAGCATTACCAATGCAGCTGCCGAGATTCTGACTCAAGTGCGATAAAATCCAAACGCAGAGCCAGGCCATGTCCCTCCCTTTCCTCCTCCTATTTCTCCCATACAACACTAATCCCCATTGGGACGACCTCTTGCCCCTCCCTTCCCACCAATGAAACCCCCACCAGATCATGTAATTAATGCGGGAAGGCAACGAGATCATGGAATTGATGCAAGAACGAGACCGAATTGCATACCAGAGAATCGTTGCTTGTTCACAGCCAAAGTACCTTCGCCCCTCTTCAACTCTGAGCCGCCTTTCATCTCCACTACAATTCTCACTTGCCGAGCATGTCGAATTCCTTAACAAACTCTGCTACCTTGCCTTATTACTCCTTCTGCCACCTTGCCAGCCCATTGTCCATGCATTCATGGCTAAGGACACTGCACCCCCTACCTTGAGCATGTGGGGGACGACAGTAGTTATTGCACGTGTACAATCCATATCACATTGAAGCCTGTCACCTCTGACACCATCTCTCATCTTGATCGGGAGCTTGGATTGCATGGTTCCATCTCTCCTGGCTCTACCTGAGGTCTTGTTCCAGAATTTCCTCTAAGGTTTCAAAAGCTATGTCCCTTGGTCGAACTGGCCATTGTTTTACCATTCGATCCTGATGATGGTTACACCCCTAGTTAGCTAGGAAATCGGCCCCCTTGTTTCCATCTCTCCAGACATGTTTGACCTGTATGTAGTCAAATTTGGGAATGATTTGTCCTATCTCCTGGATCAGTCTTGTAATGCTCCAACTCTAGCTAAGTTTATGCCACTTAGTGCCATTGTTTAATTTTTCCACTGCATTGATTACCAAGCTTGAGTCCCCTTCCACTTCGAGGTTTTTTTACCCCATTCTGACAGGTATTAGGAGGCCTTGTCGAACTGCAGAAAACTCTGCCTCATTATTACTGGCAATCCCCCAACTTTCTACATGGATGAGACAGGTGTTAGCCTGAGAGTCTCTAAAGAGGCCCCCAAGGCCTGCCTCACCTGGGTTGCCTTTGGAGACCCCATAAAAGTTGAGTTTTATGAACCTTTCTTCCGGAGGGGTAAAATGGGACCCAAAGTTCATGACCACGTTGCTTGTCTTCCATGCTTTGCTGTCAATCATCCTCGGTGCTAGGTTTATCTTTTGTGTGATTTGGGCTTCTAGGGGCACATTTGCCAGTCCTCTTTGTGCCATGATTCTACCAAGATTTTTTCCCTAATGTTCTGGATAATACCTTCCCATACTTTTTCCTGCGAGGTTGTTTTGTGCTTGAAGATTCTATGGTTTCTCTCCTTCCATATGGCCCATAGGGTGAATCCTAGGCCAAGGCTCCAATCCCTATTTACTACTGGGATGGAATAGATACGAGTTCGCCATAGTAGGATTGTTCCTTTGATATTTTTTTGGTCTTTTTCCATCCTTTCAAAAACTCCTTGCATTTGTCTCCATTTCTGATCCTCAAACGGGCAGTGATTGAGGAGATGTTCCATGTCTTCCCCATGTTGGTGGCATAGCCAAGAGAAGGAGGGCCCCTGGAAGCCTATTTTCTGTAACTTATCCTAGGTCAATATGTGTCCTTTGTTGACCATCCATAGGAAGTGGGTTACCTTTGGCCACCACCCCCCTTTCCAGACTTTTTTCCATATGATGTCTTGTCCTTCCTATTCTTGTTGGGCTTGGATATCGTAGGCTTCACTTATGGTGAAGGTTCCTTTGATAGTGTAGCCCCATCTCAAAATTTATGGGTCTTGATGGATTGTTATCTGCCTTGTCCTTAGTTCTTTATCTAGGTTGTCCCGTTGATCTATGTTGGCTACTTTTTCCCAGTCCTCTCTTGTCTTCCATCTTCTCCAGGTTTCCACACCCTACTCTCCCTTCCAACACTGTTTCACCACCAAAATGTTACTGTCCCCGGTTTGCTGATACATTTCCTTGAGTTCCTTTCTTTCGACCATTTTCCCTCTTTGCTGCCATGATTCCGTCCAGAATCGAGTTGTTTTTCCATTGTGAACCTCCCAGAAGGCATGTTGTTGGATAAGGTGTCTCTTCCGAGCCGCCAAATTCCAAACCGCAGATCCCTTGGGAGGGTCTTGATATATGAGGATATCCTCAGTTCTCACAGGCATGTTATACTTACGAGTCCATATTTGTTTCCATAGATATGCTCCCCCACCCATCCATTGCCACCATAGTTTTTCTCCCATGGTTTGGTTAAGGAGGTATGGATCTCTGAGACCTAGTCTACCTTCCTCTTTCCTCTTAATTAGACCCTACCACGACACTAGTGCCCATTTCCTGATTTGTTGGGCTCCTCCCCATAGGAATTTTTTAAAGATGTCTACCATCTTGGTGCATGCTCCTTTTGGGGCCGCCATTCCAGATAGTTGGTATATAGGGATCGACTGGAGTACTGCTTTGAGGAGTACTATTCTACCCGCAATATTTAGAGATCTAAAGGTCCAACAATTGAGTTTTCCTTGTAACTTTTGAAGTATGTTTTTCCAACAATTATTTGTTAGAGGGTTATCTGAGAGAGGCATAGCCAAGTATTTGGATGGTAGGCTGCAAGTGCTGAACCCAAGGATTTTAGCTAGGTAGGTCTTAACATTTCCTTAGGTGTTGAAAAATAAAATGCAGGATTTGTCGTTATTAATCTTGGTTCCCGAGGTTTCCATGAAGGTGTTAAGGATATCCCTTATGCTTCCGGCTTCCTTCAGGGTGGCTTAACAAAATAGCATAATGTGGTCCATGAATTGATGGTGGGTGATAAGCATGTCATTTCCCCATATTCTTGGCCCTTGGAGCTGGGAGGTGCATACCTTTTGCTTTATATACCGACCTAGCCCGTCCACTGCAAGGATGAACAAGAACGGTGAGATCGGGTCCCCTTGTCTAAGCCCTTGGGATGGGTTGAAGGTCGTAGTGGGGGTTCCATTCAGCGAGATGGAGAAGACAGGAGAGGATATCATGGCTAAGATCCAGTTGATCCATGTTTTGGAAAATCCATAGGATTTGAGAGTGCTTGATAGATATCCCTAGCTAAGTCTGTCTTAAGCTTTGGATAGATCCAGCTTTATCATCATGCCCGAGATCTTCTGGGACTTAAGGGAGTGGAATACATCTTGGGACGAAATGAAGCCATTAAGGATTTGATGACCTTCTACAAAGCCTATTTGTTTTGGAGAAATGAGACTGGGAAGAAAGGGTTTCAGGCGTTTGACAACTAGAGTGGCAATAGTATTGTAGATGAAATTACACAGGGAAATTGGCCTAAACCCTTGAGGATCATCAGACTTAGTAGACTTAGGAATCAAAGCAATAAATGCGTAGTTGAGGCTTGGACATACCTTTTGATTACATCTTGGTTCCTCCACGAACTCCAAGATGTCCTATCCCATGAATGGCCAGGTGGCTTGGTAGAACTCAGCAGTGAATCCATCTGGGCCAGGGGATTTATTCTTCTTGTTGACCTAGATTGTCATTGATGTCAATATGGAAATATTCTGGATGAGTAAAAAATGATGTGAGGCCAAGGAGAAGTAAAGCAGATCTGTGAAGAAACAGGAGCAAGAAGCCATGAGGAGAAACCAGAGGAAAGCCAAGATAGTCAAGCCATTGGAGGGGTATCAGAAGCCACAGGAAATCCAAGTAAGTGTAAGAGTGGGAGAATGAGGAGGAGCCATATCGGGAGTATCGCATGTAATATATGCCAAAGAAGTTAACAAAGGAGCCAAAAGAGCGGAGGAATATCAGAGAAGAGCTATTGGAGCAGTGCATCGGAAGCCATCACGGAGTCATATCAGACCAGAAAAGAGCGAAGGAGTATATATCGGGTTAAAGTATATAACCACATATATCAGGTTAAAGTATATAATATCGAGTTAAAGTCAAAGTGAATGCACGTGGTTATATTCCAAAAGGCGGATTTGTAATAGTGGCAGTGGTTTTCAGGCGGACGCTAGGCGGTAAGTGGTATTTAGAGGAGAGCGCCCAATTCCATCAAGCGAGAAACACATAGCACGAGGGTGGAGAGAGAAAACCACTTTTCAGGTGGTTATTTCCCTTGAAAATTGCTCACCCGAAATTCATGCTAGCCGTTGCATCCAGCGTGGGTTGATCGATAGTGAAGGATCAACGGACAGTTTTTGGGTTGATCGGGTTAAGTGTTGATCATCGGATTGTGAGCAGATCAATGGTGGAGGATCACTAAGGAATAACACTAATATCATATCATAAGTTATAAAGGGATGGCACATTAAATATGCGATTGCGATATATATATATATATATATATATATATATATAGATGCGATACAATACTAGGGCCCAAGGATTCCATTGTAATACACTTTAAAGTTACATTGCATCCGCCATATCGGAAGACTCTTGTAAATCCTTGCCACATTGAAAGTGTCGATTGCGATAATACATGGACCCGACAAATGTATTAACAACTGTTTAATATCATATCGCGTCTCCCTCATCGTAATTATGATATCATAAGTCTTAACAGGATGCCACATTGAAAGTGCCGATTGCGATATATATATATATATGTACTCGACGGAGTTATTAAAACAATTTAAAATAATATCACGTCTAGGTATCAGGGAATTTGCTATGTTATGTGCAAATCTGTCGATTGCGATAAAATCTTGAAGGAGCAGACCCGATGAAGTTATAGATGCAGGCGTAATGCATTTGAAGTCTGGCCTTATGTGTTTGGAGGGTGTATTTTCCATGTATTTCCTTTTCATCCTTGTATTCCGATATATTGAATGGTCCCAAGTTTAAAGGTTTAAGGCCTTGTCATATTAAAGCAACTATTGCGATAAAAGGATGACGTGGCATGTGGGACCTCTATATGGCTATAGTCTCTCTTATATGGTTTCTGTGAACAATTAATGTATATTGTATGAATATTAAAAAGGGTCTCTCTGATATTTTTTAATATGCAACACTATTCTAATTCGTCCTCTCTTCCACATTCACGTGTCCTGTGTGTATTGATGGATTTGAAGAGATAGAGGAAGCCGAAGAGTGAGCGCAGAGGAATCTGAAAGATCAAGCGAGCATTGAGGAAGCCAAAGAGCTAGCGAAGAAAGGAATCCAAAGTTCAGGGGTATCAGGAATATAAAACAGAGAACAAGGAAAGTTTAGGGTTACTGGAAAATTGTAAGAAAATAAAGGAAGCCGAAGCTCTGGCAGAAATGGAAGGAACAGGAGGACAAAAGTAAGTCATAGGCCCATCAGGGTTTGGGAGAAGAGAATTACAACCAAACAGATCCAGACAGTTTATAGTAGAGGGTTGGAGCCCTTGAGGTTGGTGCCTCAGAACTGAAAGGATTGGTGTCCTGGGAGTTGGTGCTCCTAAATTCAAGATTAGTGCCTTGACAAGATAGAGTTGGTGCTCTGGAGGTTGGAGACTCACAAAGAAGCCAAGTTGGTGCTTGGAAATTGATTGAAACCATATATATATATATATATATATATATATATATATATATATATATATATATATATATATATATATATATATATATATATATATATATATATATATATATATATACTTGATTTATTGCGAATACCACAATAATAAAATCATCTATTCCTGTTATCTAATTGTGTGTTCCAAATATAAATGTTTTTAACTGATATAAATAATAATTGATAAGAAATACTAATTCACCCCACCTCTCAGTATTTCCAACAATTGGTATCAGAGTGGGCTTCTTCATATCAACCTAACAACTTGAAGAAGGATTCTTAGACATGACGAGAAATAAAGAAGTGTCATGGAGACCTCTCTGTTCAATGGCACAAATTTTGGTTTCTAGAAAAAGAGAATGTCCTATTACTTAATGTCCCTTGGACCTGATGTTTGGCATTCCATATTAAATGAATACATAGCTCCTTCCACTCTTCCAATAGATCAAGATGAGAGGAAAGTCTACGTTGCAAATGCAAAAGCCTTAAACTCCATCACTAATGGAATCACTGATTCTGAATTTACAAAAGTCAAGAATTGTAACTCTGCCAAAGGAGTATGAGATAAGCTAATTAGCTTATATGATAGGGACTCCAAAGTCAAGAAGGAAAAGTTTCAAACTCATAGAAGGCAATTTGAAAGTCTGAAGATGAATGTTGAAGAAGATATTGCATCATACTTTCTCCGAGTAGCTGAAGTGGTCAACTCTCTTAAAGGATTGGATGAAAACATTGAAGAAAGCACCATTGTTCAAAAGGTCTTAAGATCTCTCCCAGACTGATTTGACTGCAAAGTAAGTGCCATAGAAGAAGTGAAAGATCTATATACTCTCAAGATGGATGAATTCCATGGAATCCTCATTGCCTATGAGATGAGAAAAGGTTTACCAAGTTCCAAAGATGCAGCATTCAAGGCCTCAAAATAAAAAAAGGGGAAAGAAAGGAATGTTAGTAGTGATGACTCCAATGTTGAATCCGAATTCGCACAATTTATATGAAGACTGAAGAAAGGATCTAAGTTAAAAGGTAAATACCCTCTTATTTGTTTCAAATGTGGAAAAATAGGTCATTATGCTGCAAAATGTCCTCATAAGCATGATAGTGATGATGAAGAAAATTCTAAAAGGATGGTATACAAAAAGAAAGGGTTCAATAAGAAGAATTTCCTCTCTAAGCAAGATGAGTCTGATGAAGATGAATTTGTAGTCATCAAAAAGAAATCAACTAATTATTTCCTTCACCGCAAAGGAGGTAATGAAGAATCAGATGAAGGAAATGATCATGCTAGAAGCCAAGAAGTATTCTTCATGGCATTCACAAATGATGATGACTCAGGGCTAGATGGAAATGTATACAAATTGTTAATAAGTTCCATTTAAGAAAATGAGAAATTACGGAATAAAATCATTTCTCTCAAGGTAGAAACCGAGGAAACAAAAAGAAGGGAATATCTCTTGAAAAATAAGCTAAAAGAAAAAGAAGAAGTCTGCGAAGAACATTAAGCCGAAATAGTATCTCTGAGGAAGGAATTGGAGCAAGTTAAAAAGGGTTGGAAGAGCTCTCAAATACTTGAAACTATCCTAAATAATCAAAAACCTCAACATGATAAATCTAGAATAGGTTTTAAAGGATAATCATCAAGTACTAAGAATAATGTGAAAAGCTATGCCGATGTAGTTTCCAACAACCCAAAAGAAGAAATATTATTTCATCAAAGGATCATCCCAGATCCAAAGAATGAAGAGAGAGTAACTGCAAGGAAGAATGTTGATTCGAATCATGGATGTTACAACAGATACAAAACAGTATTTCATCAAAGGCCCATCTCAAATCCAAAGAATGAAGCGAAAGTAATTCCAAGGAAGAATGTTGATTCAAATCATGGCTATTAAGAATGAAACACCAAAATTGAAGGATTGAATAAACAAACCATATGGCCCCAAAGGGCAAGGACAAATCAAGACCTACAATTCTTTTGATGCCTTGACCAAATTTGATCTAATTTGCTCATTATGTTGTTGGCATTATGATTCTGGTTTGGCTCTCTAGTACAGGTGTTGTACTTGATGGCAACTGACTCAAGTGGCAAAACTTTGTTTTAGGCTCTCAAAACTATGGAAAATAAGAGGTTCGCAGGTGCATCGTTCAAAAGGTGCGGACCTGCAGGTTATCCGCTCATAAGGTGCGGTACCCCAGTTCACTCACTCCAATGCAGAGAAGCGTGCTCACGTGGGGTTTCTTATGTTTGGCCCTTGGTATTTAGCCCGTCATTCATGATCCTATGGTTTTGGCCCGTGGTATAGGATCTAAATTATTTGAACCCCTGTTTGGATCCCTTGTATTGGTTTTTGATGGTTTTGTCCCATCGTTTGAATAAGGGCTTGCCTATAAAAAGGAAAATATATCACTTGGCTAGACACTTGTGAAATTTGAATATGTTAAGATCTGAAATTTTGGGTGACTGGTTTTAAAAGCCAGATCTAAATCAAGGAGAAAGCTTAAGGCGAATCTATTGATAAGTCGTGATCTCTCAGGTGCATGATCAGATCTGTGGATCTGACTGTCTGTGGCACATTGGAAGACTGTTAATTTGGCCCTAATCAGAGGTTCACAAGCAATCCACGGCGTGAGTGCGAGGGTACGCAGTGCAGGAGAAGGCACAGTGCGGGGGTACACAGCACAGCAGAAGGCACAGTGCGAGGTACGCGGTGTAGAAGAAGGCACAGTGCGTAGGTACACAGGGAAACAGAAGAACAAGTTGCGGAGGTACGCTGTCAAACTGACAGTGCAAGTGCAGATCTGAGCAGAGGTACGTAGGGCAGCAGAACGAGTGGTGCGGAGATACGCAGAGCAGTAGACCGACCAGGTGCGGATCTGCGCAGTTTAGACACAGAAGAGCTGTAGGTATTCGCAGGCCACTATTGGTGAAGTTGCGGACCTATCTTGAAACATTTGTTGGTTGTCTTTTATCTATTGCTGCAGAGTTCTGGGTTTAGATTTATGGTATTACTTTTCTGTTTACAGAATTCTGAGCAGTTGGGTGATTCATTGGTTGATTGCATAAGGAGATTGGGTGGTTTGCATGTACTTGATGATTATTTGATCTTCTTGGATCCAGTTTGAAAATTAATGAAACGTGGTCATTAAAGAAGTAAAAGAGCAAAGGGGGTTGTAGCTCCCTTCTAGGAGAGACTGGAAAATGAGAGAGAGTTGTAGCTCTCTGCAGGTTGCATCCTGCATACTGGTAAAGGACTGCACCAGTACAAAATCCTTGTAAAAGAATTTTCTAATTGAAAGAAGATAGAGACATATTGCAGCAGGTGGTTTTCACCCACATTGGGTTTCCACCTTATATCTGGTGTTCTTTGGTGTGCCTATATATTTTTCCTGTTCTTGTTCATTATTATATGGCACTGACATACAAATTAATGATCAATATCTGAAGAATAAATTAAAGTATAAATCAGGAAGGTATATTGAAAATAATTTGATAATATTGATTCACCCCCCCTCTTAGTATTATTTCCAACAATTGGTATCAGAGCAGGTTCTTCAGAAGAAGCTTGATTGCTTGAAGAAAGATCTTTCATCATGAGCAACTACGAGAGGGAAGCATCAATCAGGCCACCGATTTTTGATGGGAAAAACTTTTTTTATTGGAAGGTAAGAGTTACTGCCTATCTTCAATCTCTTGGTACAGAAGTCTGGGATATCATAGATACAGGTATACCTTTCCATCAGAAACTCCTATAGATCCGGTTGAGAAGAAGAAATATGAAACAAATGCAAAGGCGGTCAATACTCTATTAGGATGCCTATCTCAATCAGAATTTGTCAAGGTAATGCAATTTAAATCCGCATAAGAGATATGGGACAAGATTGTTCTGAGCTATGAAGGAGATGATCAGGTAAAACGAGAAAAAATTCAAACCCTCAGGATTCAGTATGAAAATCTCATGATGTATAATGATGAAAGTGTGGCTAACTATTTTCTTCGTGTAGATGAGATTGTTAATTGTATGAAAAATTTGGGTGAAGAAATAAAAGACGCTGTTGTGGTTGAAAAAGTTCTAAGATCTTTGTCCCCTAGGTTTGAATCTAAAGTTTCTGCAATAGAAGAAAAATAGAATCTACAAAGCCTTAAAATGTCACAGCTGCACGGAATTCTAACTGCTTATGAAATGAGGAAAGGAGGTCCATCAGACAGGAGAGAAGCCGCCTTCAAGGCTTCAGGCAAAGGAGAGTACTATGAGTCAGGACACGTGTTAGAAGAAGAATAAGAATCAAATTTTGTCAGAAATCTTCAACGGGGTACTAGTCGTTTCCGAGGTAAGTTACCTTTCAAATGCTTTGCTTGTGGAAGAGTTGGTCACTATGCTGCCAAATGTCCTCACAAGGATAAGATTGACAAAGGGAAGGAACCTGTTAGATGGAACAAGAAACAAAATGCAACTAAGAAAAGTTACTACACTCATGAAGACAGTAATGGCCTATCAAATAGTGACGAAGATGAACGAGGTAATGATTATAAACTTTTAATGGCCTTTGAAGATGATGATTACATGGATGCTATAGATGTAGATGGTTTTTATGAAGAGATTTCTCGACTCAAAATATGTTTAGAAGAAAAAGATATGATCATTGATACTCTGCAATTCCAACTTGATGAAAAAGAAAAATCTCTTGAGAAGTTAGAATGTGAAATTGTTGGCTTTAGAAAAGAAATTGAGAAAACAAAGGCTCTTAATCTTAAATTTGTTAAAGGATCTGAAACTCTGGATGATATTATCAATGTACAACATTCTCCACTAATCAAGACAGGTCTGGGTTATAATGGAGAAACATCTCAAGCATCCACCTCAAAGAGTTATCTTGATGCAGCAAGGAGGAATGAGAAAAAGCCCAATGGAGATCACCAGGTAAGGCAGGGACGAATTACATCAAGAACAAACAAAGACTACCAGGTAAACTGGGGGCAATCCATCTTAAGGGTGAACAAAAGCTACAACCAGCCACAGGTAAAAACTTCTCAATTTGCTTCAAGAATGGATGACAATAAAAATTACAATCATTTGGCTTGGAGATTTGATAATCGTAGAAGTTTATTCAATGGCCAATGTTTCTCTTGCCATAACTTTGGTCACAAAGCAGCTCAATTTGTTGCTTATAAGACAATCATGACTAGAGAAGCTCAAAAACAAAGAAGTATGACTGGGATTACGAAAAGGACTTATAACAACTTTTCTTCCCTTGAAAATGAAATTGAATGTTCTATTTGTAATAACTTCATTCATGAAGATTCTGAATGCAGGAGGAAGTTTCGGCAGACAAAGGAACAAGCCTCAAGCACCAGAACATGGAGAATAAAGGAACCACAAATAGAAAGATGTGGAATAGCATTTTATGCAAAAGGACAAGAAAATCTATGGTACATTGACAACGAATGTTCGAAGCATATGACAGGTGATAAAGAAAAACTTGAATCATATACTGCTTTAGAAAAGGGAAAGAAAGTCTCTTTTGGAAATGATACTCCTGCAGCCATAAAAGGAAAAGGCACTGCTCAGTTGAAAGAAAAGGTCAAAGCTGGAAATGTTTTGTATGTTGATGGCTTGAAGCATAATCTACTAAGTGTCAGTTAGATCTGCGATCAAGGAACAGAGGTAATATTTCGATCAAATGGATGTAGTGTTCGTGATATTGATACAGGAAAAACAATTATCAAAGGTAGAAGGACTCCAAATAATCTATACATATTTGAAGAAGGAAAACAACAATGCTATTTGAGCAAAGATGATGAACATTGGTTATGGCACCAGAGGTTGGGGCATCTAATCTTTTCACAAATAAGGAAAGCATGCAAATACCAGGCAGTTCGTGGTCTTCCAGATATCAAAATTCCAGACAACACCATATGCAAATCATGTCAGTTTTATAAACAAACCAGAACTAACTTCCCTGAGAAGGAAGGATCAGCCAGCAGGCCTCTTGAACTAGTCCATATAGATGTATGTGGTCCATTTAGGACAAGGTCACCTCGAGGAGAAGAATACTTTATATTATTCATTGAGGACTTCTCCAGGATGGTTTGGTTGGGACTTATGAAACAGAAGAATGAAGCATTCGAAAAATTCAAATCTTTCAAAGCCTTGGCTGAAAACGAATCAGATCACAAAATTAAGTGCCTAAGGTCCGACAAAGGTGGGGAGTTTACCTCAAATGAATTTTTTGATTTCTGTGAAAAACATGGAATAAGAAGGGAATTCTCTACAACTAGGACTCCTCAGCAAAATGGAGTGGTGGAAAGGATGAACAAAACGGTCCAACAAATGGCTCGTGCTATGCTTGATGAGTCTGGGACTCCCGCAACCTTCTGGGGTGAAGCGGCTTTTGCTGTGGTTGTTATTCTCAACAAAACAAATGTCCGAGTGAACAACACTCAAACTCCTCATGAGCTCTGGTATGGTGAGACTCCTTCAGTAAAGCATTTCAAAATTTTTGGAAGCAAATGCTATATTAAGAATAATGATGAACAGCTTGGAAAACTTGAACCAAGAGCAGATGAAGCCATTCTCCTTGGTTATTCTCCCCACAACAAAGCGTATAAGTGTTACAATAAAGGACTTGGAAGAATTGTTGACAGCATTTATGTAGTGGTTGATGAAAAAGGATACATCCCTAGGCAAGTAAATTATGAAAATATTGAAGAGGATGAAGACTACTCTCCAAATCAGATTGATGATGAAGAAGAACCTCAAGAGGCACCAGAGGAACAAATAAGGATAGAAGATAAGACTCCATCCAGGTACATTCAGAAGAATCATCCAAAATCTCAGATTTTGGGGCAAAAAGAGGCAGGTGTACAAACAAGAAGAACAATTGCAGAAGCCTCAAGTTATTTGGCATTACTCTCCTCCACTGAACCACAAAATGTAAGAGAGGCATGAAAAGATGAATGTTGGGTCAAGGCGATGGATGAAGAACTTGAGCAGATCGAAAAGAACAACACTTGGGAGTTGGTTCCTAGACCAAAAGATAAGAATGTCATAGGGACAAAATGGATCTTCAAAAATAAGTTGAATGAAAATGGGGAAGTAATTAGAAACAAAGCCAGACTTGTTTGTAAAGGGTATGCTCAACAAGAAGGAATAGACTTTGAAGAAACTTTTGCTCCCGTTGCTAGACTTGAGGCCATCCGAATGTTCCTTGCTCTCACAAGCTTTCAGAAGTTCAAAGTATTTCAAATGGACGTAAAATCAGCCTTTCTAAATGGAGACTTAGAAGAAGAAGTGTACATTGAGCAACCAGATGGGTTCATCCTTGGGAATGATCCAAATCTTGTATGGAGACTAAAGAAAGGCTCTCTATGGTCTTAAACAGGCTCCAAGGGCTTGGTACTACCGGTTGGACAAATAACTTCATCAACAAGGTTTTTCAAAGGGATCAGCAGATAGCAATCTTTATATAAAAATTGAAAATGACAAATTGCTAATACTTGCTGTGTATGTAGATGATATTATCTTTGGCAGCAATGAAGAAGCTATGAGTCAAAGATTTGCCTTGGTGATGCAGAAAGAATTTGAAATGTCTTTTCTTGGAGAACTGACATATTTTCTTGGATTGCAAATCCAACAAAATCAAGGCGGGATCTTCTTGTCTCAAACCAAGTATCTCAAGCAGATTTTGAATAAATATTGCATGGAAGATGCAAAACCAGTATGTACCCCCATGGTCACAGGATGTAGCCTCAGTGCAAATGATGAATCAGCAGAAGTGCATCAACCAACCTATAGATCTATGATTGGAAGTCTACTTTATTTGACAGGTGCCCGACCAGACATCATGCATGCAGTGGGAATAGTTGGAAGATTTCACGCAAATCCAAAGGAAACTCATCTTCAGGAAGTGAAGAGAATTTTCAAGTACCTTCAAGGAACTCAAAACTATGGCTTATGGTATCCTAGAGATACAGATCTCACACTTCATGCTTATACAGTTGCAGATTGGGCCGGAAGCGTGGATGACAGGAAGAGCACAAGTGGTGGTGCATTCTTTATGGGTTCCAGATTAGTATCTTGGTTTAGCAAGAAACAGAGTTCGATTGCTTTATCTACAGCTGAAGTGGAATATGTGGCTATTGCATCTTGCTGCACTCAACTCCTTTGAATGATGCAGACCTTGCAGGATTTTCAGATCACTTGTACTCCACCTATCTCCATCTTATGTGATAATACAAGTGCAATCAGCATTTCAAAGAACCCAGTCATGCATTCAAAGACCAAGCACATACCGATCAAGTATCACTTTCTCAGGGAACAAGTGCTTGAAAAAAAGGTCAAGTTGGAGTATGTTCCTTCTAAGGAACAAGTTGTTGATATACTCACCAAACCATTGCCCAGGGAGACCTTTGAATACCTTAGGAAAAAGTTGGGGCTTGTTGATGCATCATCCTGTTGTTGAATCTCATATGTTTCAGAGATTGTTGGTTGTATGCAAGTTTCATATGGGGTATACGCGTACATTTGTTGGGTTGCGGATTGGTCGAAGATCGAATGGCACAGGTTCAGGGGGAGCATATAATGCATTGTTGGAATTATGGTAGAAGATCTTGGAGGAAGTACAGAAGGAGATCATGAATGCTGATTTCAATAGTGCTGCAATATGTCTCTATCTCTTTCACGGTCATTTATGGTGTATGGTGGATTATGGTTCTTCTTGAAGAAATTTTTCTTTTGCAGATCTGACCTTTAGTCAGGGGGAGCATGATCAGCAAAGCAAAGGCCTAAGCATGTTCTCAGGGGGAGCATAACCCTTTGCCCTAGATGTCAAAGGGGGAGAATGACGTTGAGGATCTTGAGGTTGTCATCAAGTCCAAAGGGGGAGATTGTTGGCATTATGATTCTGGTTTGGCTCTCTGGTATAGGTGTTGTACTTGATGGCAACTGACTCAAGTGGCAAAACTTTGTTTCAGGCTCTCAAAATGATGGAAAATAAGAGGTTCGTAGGTGCATCGTTCAAAAGGTGCGGACCCGCAGGTTCACTAACCAGGAAGTGCGGTCATACCTGCAAGTTATCCGTTCATAAGGTGCGGTCCCCCAGTTCACTCACTCCAATGCAGAGAAGCGCGCTCACATGGGGTTTCTTATGTTTGGCCCTTGGTATTTAGCCTGTCATTCATGATCCTATGGTTTTGGCCCGTGGTATAGGATCTAAATTATTTGAACCCCTGTTTGGATCCCTTGTATTGGTTTTCGATTGTTTTGTCCCATCGTTTGAATAAGGGCTTGCCTATAAAAAGGAAAATAGATCACTTGGCTAGACACTTGTGAAATTTGAATATCTTAAGATCTGAAATTTTGGGTGATTGGTTTTAAAATCTAGATCTAAATCAAGGAGAAAACTTAAGGCGAATCTATTGATAAGTCGTGATCTCTCGGGCACATGATCAAATATGTGGATCTGACTGTCTGTGGCACATTGGAAGACTGTTAATTTGGCCCTAATCAGAGGTTTGCAGGCAATCCACGGCGTGAGTGCGGGGGTACGTAGCGTAGGAGAAGGCGCACTGCGGGGGTACGCAACGCAGCAGAAGGCGTAGTGTGAGGTACGCAGTGCAAAAGAAGGCACAATGCAGAGGTATGCAGGGAAATAGAAGAACAAGTTGCGGAGGTACGCTGTCAGACCGACAGTGTAGGTGCGGATCTGAGCAGAGGTATGCAGGGTAGCAGAATGAGTGGTGCGGAGATACGCAGAGCAGTAGACCGACCAGGTGCGGATCTGCGCAGTTTAGAGACAGAAGAGCTACAGGTATTTGTAGTCCACTATTGATGAAGCTGCGGACCTATCTTGAAACATTTGTTAGCTGTCTTTTATCTATTGCTGCAGAGTTCTGGGTTTAGATTTCTGGTATTACTTTTCTGTTTACAGCATTCTAAGAAGTTGGGTGATTCATTAGTTGATTGTATAAGGAGATTGGGTGATTTTCATGTACTTGATGATTATTTGATCTTCTTGGATCCAATTTAAAAATTAATGAAACGTGGTCCTTAAAGAAGTAAAAGAGAAAAGGGGGTTGTAGCTCCCTTCCAGGAGAGACTGGAAAATGAGAGAGAGTTGTAGCTCTCTGTAGGTTGCATCCTACGTACTGGTAAAGGACTGCACCAGTACAAAATCCTTGTAAAAGAAGTTTATAACTGAAAGAAGATAGAGACATATTGCAGCAGGTGGTTTTCACCCACATTGGGTTTCCACCTTATATCTGGTGTTCTTTGGTGTGCCTATCTATTTTTCATGTTCTTGTTCATTATTATATGGCACTGACATACAAATTAATAATCAATATCTGAAGAATAAATTAAAGTATAAATCAGGAAGGTATATTGAAAATAATTTGATAATACTGATTCACCCCCCCTCTCAGTATTATTTCCAACATATGTAATAATAATGGACAAAATGAACAAAATTTCCCACTCAAAAGAGGAAAAACAAGAAGTGAGAATCCCAACATGGATAAATGTGGCCTAGCTCTATGTGCTCAAAAAATCATTGGTTTGTCGATAGCGGGTGCTCCAGACACATGACAGGGAACAAAAGGAAGTTTGTCTCATTGAACAAAAAGGAAGGAAATGTATCCTTTGGAAGTGGATCTGCCAAAATTGTTGGATAAGGAACTATTACTCTTATTAATGGAAAAGGAAAAGCTCAAAATGCTTTGCTAGTAGACAGGCTGAAACACAACCTCCTGAGTGTTAGCCAAATCGTGATTAAGGACATAATGTTGTCTTTAGCATCAAAGACTATGAAATAAGGAACTCTTCCTCAGGGGAACTTGTGTCGAAAGGGTTTAGAACACCAGACAACATCTACATTATGAACAAGATTCAAGAAGATAAATGCTACTTAAGTCAAATAGATGAAAGTTGGTTGTGGCACAAGCAACTTGGATATACAAGCTTCGATAACTTGATCAATATCAACAATATTAAAGTAGTACGAGACATCCCAAAGTTATTCAAACCAAATCAAGGAATATGTGGTCCATGTCAACATGGAAATAAAACCAGAAACAGCCACAAGAACAAGGAGGTTTCTACATCAAAGCCTTTTGAGATCATCCATGTGGATTTATGTGGACCAACTAAAACTCCGGCACTCCAAGGAGAAAGGTATTTTGCTTTATTTGTTGATGACTATAGTAGAATGATGTGGATATATTTTATAAAATATAAATCCGAAGCATTTGAGTGTTTTAAGAATCTTAAAGCTCTTGTAGAAAATGAAAAGGACTCAAAGATTAAGTGCCTCAGAACAGATAGAGGAGGAGAATTCACATCAAAGGAATTTAATGAATTCTATAAAATCCATGGAATTAAAAGAGAATTGTCTGCTGCCAGAACACCTAAGCAAAATGGGGTAGTTGAAAGAATAAACTGAACAATTCAAGAAATGGCAAGAGCAATGTTAATAGTAGCTGACTTGCAGCCAAAATTCTGGAGAGAAGTAGTCGGGACAACTATCTATACCTTGAATCGAACTCAATTAAGACCAAATAATGAAAAGACTCCTTATGAATTATGGGAAGGAAGACCTGCTTCAGTAAAATACTTCAAGATTTTTGGAAGCAAGTGCTTCATAAAAGTTAATGATTGTTATGCTCTTAACCTGCAAAATGATACCGAAATACAGAATATGCGAAGAAAAGATACCCAAAACACAGAATAGCAATGATTTTATTATTCAGAGAGTAATGTTCACTTGCCTCTTCGAGGGGGCAACCTCCAATAGAGCAGAGCTTGACTACAAAATAAGACACAATGCTCCTCGCAGGGAGTCTCTATCCTTTATATATGACTCATACATGCAATACCACGGGCCAATACCGTGGGTTTTATTAATACCATCTATCTAATACTACGGCCCATTTGCAACTAACTGTGGTCCCGTCATTAATTGTGGGTTAACCACTTACAAATTTTAATATGGGCTTTATTGACTCTTGACTATGACGTAATCCCATGAAATAAATAAGGGGGTTAGGGTGGGACCCTAACATGCCCTCCCCCTTAAGACTAGCCTTGTCCTCAAGGTTGAAGCTGCGGAAACTGCTGAAGAATAGTGGCTGGTTCCCAAGTTGCATCTTCCGGAGAGGTGTCTTTCCATTTGACGAGGACTTCCTTAATCATGCGGCCGTGCAGGTGCTTGTCTCGTGTGTCTAGAACCTATTCGGGTTGAAGCCAGATTGACCCTTCTTCGTCCAATTTAGGTAGACTGGTTTGAACTTGGCAATTGTTCCCAATCACTTTCTTGAGGCATGATACATGGAAAACTGGATCGATTTTTGCCGTAGGTGGCAAATCCAACTTGTAAGCCACTTCTCCAATGCGCTGAAGTACTTGGTATGGTCCGTAGAATTTTGGAGAGAGCTTTTGACAACCCTTGTCTTTGAGTGATGTTTGCTTATATGGTTGCAGCCTCAAAAAGACCTGATCCCCTTCTTGAAATTGGCGCTCTGAGCGATGCTGGTCGACCTGTTGCTTCATGCGGTTCTGAGCTTGATGAAGATTCTCTCTAAGATGGGCGAGCATGGTTGCGCGGTGTTGTAGGAGTTGATCCACTGCTTGTACTTTGGAGCACCCCTTGAGATAAGAAGTAGGGGAAGGCGGAAGTTGACCGTATACTGCTTCATAGGGAGTCATTTTTGTGGCGGCATGATAGTTGGTGTTATACTACCATTCAGCCAGAGGTAACCACTGTACCCAAAGGTGTTGCTTTTCTGAAGTGAAACACCTAAGGTAGGTTTTTAGACATTTGTTGACTGCTTCGGTTTGACCATCTGTTTACGGATGATATGAAGTACTGAGTTTGAGTTGAGTGCCTTGTACTCTGAAGAGTTCCTGCCAAACATTACTGGTGAAGATCAGGTCGCGGTCGGACACAATAGAAGTGGGCATGCCATGCAATTTGAAGATCTGATCCATGAAAGATTGAGCAACCAAAGTTGGTGTAAACGGGTGGGGTAGGGCGCGAAAATGAGCATACTTTGGCAGTCGGTCCACCACCACCATGATGACTGACTTGTTCCCTGACTTTGGAAGATTTGTAATGAAATCCATAGAAACCTCCGTCCAACTTGATGCCGGAATGGGCAATGGTTGTAATGTGCCTGGTGTGTTGACGGTTTCCCTTTTGTGGCGCTGACAGACATCACATTCTGCTACGAAGGTGAGGATGTCCTTTTTCATGCCTGTCCAAAAAAATGATCTTCTGGTGCGAGCATACGTCTTCTGAAAGCCCGAATGTCCTGCAATGGGAGACGAGTGCAATTCTGCCAAAATGCGACTTTTGAGGGTGGATGTTGGTGAGATTACGACTCTGTCCTTGTAGCGAAGAATATCATTCTGCCACGAGTAGCCCTTGGTGGAATTAGGATCTACCTGCAATTGAGAAATGAGTTGGGAGAGCCCGGGGTGTGAAAACCATTCCCCGCGAGCCTCTTCAATCCAGTCTGGAATGGGAAGGGAAATTGCGAGCAGAGTACTTTCCTCCTCAAATTGGCAAGATAATGCATCTGCTACACTATTGTCTTTCCCTTTCTTGTAAATGATCTCATAATCATATCCCAGCATTTTGGCTAACCATTTATTTTGTTGTGGGGAGGATAGGCGTTGCTCCAAAAAATATTTAAGACTGCGATGATCTATGCGGATTTGGAAACGTCGCCCCAATAAGTAAGGTCGCCAGGTCTCGACTGCATGTAAGATGGCCATCATTTCCTTCTCGTAGGTAGATTCGCCCAGATTCCTCCCACTGAGTTGTTGGCTTGTGAAGGCCAACGGTCGCCCTTCCTGCATTAAGACCACCCCAATACCTGTACCTGAAGCATCACATTCAATGACAAAGGATTTGGTGAAGTCAGGTAGTGCTAAGACTGGAGTGGAACACATGGCGTTTTTGAGAGCGGTAAATGCCTGTTGTGCTTCCTCATTCCAGAAGAAGGAATTTTTCTTTAGAAGTTGAGTGAGGGGTTTCGCTATGCAGCCATAGTTGCGGACAAATTTACGATAATAGCCTGTGAGACCCAAAAGTCCTCTCAAGCTCTTCAAGGTCTTAGGTTGAGGCCATTCTTGCATTGCCTGGATCTTTTTGGGGTCCACCTTGACACCTTCACGCCCCACAATGTGGCCAAAATACTCAACTTCTTCCATGCCAAACGAACACTTGGACATCTTGACAAATAATTTATGCTTGCGGAGCAGTTGCAAGAGTAGATCTACATGCTGAAGATGTGCAGCCCAAGTGCCACTATAGATGAGGATGTCATCGAAGAAGACAAGGACAAATTTTCTGAGATATGGTTTGAGAATGTGATTCATAAGGCTCTGAAAAGTAGAGGGGGCATTACAAAGACCAAATGGCATGACCATGAACTCATAATGGCCTTCATGAGTTCTAAAAGCCGTCTTGGGAATGTCGACTTCCTTCATGCGAATTTGGTGGTAGCCTGAGCGAAGATCCAACTTAGTGAAGAATTGAGCCCCATTGAGTTTGTCCAGCAAATCATCAACCACCGGGATGGGAAATTTATCTTTGACTGTCAACTTATTGAGGGCCCTGAAGTCGGGACACATCCGCCACTCCCCATCTTTCTTGAGCACCATGACCACTGGGGATGAATAAGGACCAATGCTGGGACGAATGACACCTGCTTCCAATAGTTCCTTGATGAGTTTTTCTATCTCATTCTTTTGGGTGAACGGATATCTGTATGGCCGCACATTTGGGGGTTGGGCCCCTGGAACCAAGGTGATGCTATGATCATGTTACCCTAGCGAGGGGGGAAGCTCCTTCGGCTTGTCAAAGACCGTCCGATGGTTATTTAAAATCTGTTGCATCTCATGATGAATTGGCAGAGACATGGTTTCGACTACCTGGATGGCATTAAATTGAGCTACTACTCCATGATGGCCCTTTTTTAACAATTTTTCCATCCTATGCGAGCTGATGATAGAGGGGGCACCCGCCTGGAGTCCACGGAGGGTATGTGTGGAGTTCTTCTGCTTAAAACTCATATATAACTATTGGAAATCCATTGTGATTGGCCCAAGAGTGCGGAGCCATTCAGCGCCGAGGACAATGTCACAACCCCCCATGTGTATGGAAAACATGTGGGTTTTCAACTGATAATCCCCCATTTGAAGTTTGACATTTTCACAGCGGCCTTCACATTTCATTGTGCCCCCATCCACAATTTGGACTTGGAAGTTAGAAACTGCTCGTACAAAACAATGCACTGCTTCTGCGATTTTTTGATGGATGAAATTATGGGTACTTCCACTATCAATCAAGACTACTACTGGGCGATGTTTAAGAAAACCCCGGATTTTGAGAGTTTGAGGGGAAGAAATCCCTGCCAATGCATGCAGCGAAATAACTGGTTCGTCAGAGACATTCTCCTTTGGGTTGTCTTCTCCTAGTGCCTCATGTTCCTCAAGTGATGGATCTTCCTCTGTTGAGTTGTAGTCAGTGGCATCTATTTGAAAAAATTTGGGCTCCTTGCATTTATGACCTGGGGCATATTTTTCATCATAGTAGTAACATAGTCCTTGCTTCCTTCTTTCGGCCATTTCCGCAGGTGACACCTTTTGGACCTTAAGTGTTTGAGTCGTGTTGTGAGGTTGTGGGGGACAACCTTTAGCAGGGAAATTTGGGCGACTGTATTGGGCTGCTAATGCACGTTCCACCTTACGAGCTACCTGGCAAGCCTCCATCCACGTGGGAGGGTGGTGATGTAGAACTTGAGCTTTGATGGCTTCTTTAAGACCGCTGATAAAACATTCCATGTAGAACTCATCTGTGAGACCCCTAGTGCGGAAGGCTAAGGCTTCAAAAGCGGTAATATATTCATCCACTGTACCAGTCTGTCGGAGCTTAGTGAGACGACCCAAAAAAGAGTCTTCCTGTTCAAAGCGATCTCACAGAGCTTTGGTAAATTGGGCCCAGGTCCTAAAAGGTCCATTGAAACACTGATGCCATTCCCATCATTGCCACTGTTCATTGTCTAAGTACATGCTCCCCAACATAAGCTTATTAGCATCATTTGGGATATGATTCAATTTGAAATACTGCTCCATTTGTGCTAGCCATGTGGACGGGTGAGAACCGTCAAATTTATGCACATCCAACTTGGGAGGTCGCTGACTGGGTGGTGGATGGGTGTGCCAGACGTGAGGAGAGTGGCTAGACTCACCCTCATTGTATTCATGGCCATTATACGCCTCCTCGTGGGCTTGCTCCTTGCCCTTCGGGAGGAATTGCTGTATCTGGAGACTTAGTCCGCGAATCTCAGTTTGGATGGAGTTCATCTCAGTTTGGATGGAGTTCACAGTGTCTTCAAGTTTGTCCATCCTTTCATTGGCCATCGCTTGAGCTCTAGTTTCTACCATACACCAACCTGATGAAAAATTGGGACCGCCTAAAATTTTTTTACTAATAAATTGAATGGTACCACCTTGCTCAGCTCGTCGTCTTGATTCTGATGGGCTAGATCACCAATAGGCGCCCCGGAAGATCTCAGACTTCGCCAAATCCTCAAGATATCAATGCTGCCAAAAGTCCTGCGAAAAGTATACCCCGGTATAGGAACCCTTCACAACAACTCCGATCTGGTGGGTCTGAGAGATTTGAATGGCGAAACAACTGCTGTGGAGGATCTGATGGATCTGCGGGACTGATGTCTGCTGCTGCTGCACCTCTTTGCACACGCGGATCGGGAATAGATGATGTGTGATCCCCCAATAGAAAAGGAAACTATGGTCGTTAGGAGTGTCAGGTGCTACAGATCGCAATATACATAAGGGTCTGGCAGTAGTACTCGGCCCAATGTTTCAGGGCTCTAACTAAGGAGGATCGACCATACCCTTAGCCATACAACCCGACTTCCCTATCGTACGGGCGAGTAATCTCTCCGAGTGCTGTTCTCGGTGTACTGTAGCCACAAGACGGCCGACGGTTTATCTATGGCGTGGTTTCAAGGGAGCCTAGGGGGCTTCCGATATACCCAGAGGGTACGTGGAAGACAGTCCATGCGTGGTTTTGTCTAATGCGCTACTACTCGAAGGGGTACCCACAGGGGTTACAAGGGAGTCCAACAGACGTTACCACCTCTTGTATTTCCTGTGTGCATGATTCCCTAAATCCGCAGGTTTATGCGCTCAACGACAGATCCCGTGGTTTAAAGACGCCGGAACACATCTCTAGCCGAATTTTTTTTTTGCTAAGAATTGGAGATCCCACTGGCCCTGGAAAGTGCTCTGATACCACTTGTTATGCTCTTAACCTGCAAAATGATACCCAAATACAGAATATGCGAAGAAAAGATACCCAGAACACAGAATAGCAATGATTTTATTATTCAGAGAGTAATGTTCACTTACCTCTTCGAGGGGGCAACCTCCAATAGAGCAGAGCTCGACTACAAAATAAGAAACAATGCTCCTCGCAGGGAGTCTCTATCCTTTATATATGACTCATACATGCAATACCACGGGCCAATACCGTGGGTTTTATTAATACCATCTATCTAATACTATGGCCCATTTGCAACTAACTGTGGTCCCGTCATTAATTGCGGGTTAACCACTTACAAATATTAATATGGGCTTTATTGACTCTTGACTATGACGTGATCCCATGACATAAATAAGGGGGTTAGGGTGGGACCCTAACAATGATGGCTCACCAGGAAAGTTTGATTCTCAGGTTGACGAAGGGATCTTCCTCGAATATTCTACACAGAGCAAAGCCTACAAGTGCTACAATAATCAACTACGAAAAATAGTGGAAAGCATTGATGTAAAGATTGATGAAGACCTTCCAGAAAAAGAAATTGAAGAACATGAAGTTGATCCTCTCATTGAAGGAGAAGAACCTGAAAAAGAAGAAATAGATCAAGAAAAACCCAAGGAAAAAGAACCATCTCAAACCCCTTCAAAGATGAAGTTTCTCCAAAAATATCACCCATAAGAGCAGATTATTGGCAATGTAAATGAAGGGATGCAGACATAAAGAAGAATGACAAGCACACCAAGGAAAAATTATGTTGCTCTTCTATCCATGATAGAACCAGAAACATTTATTCAAGCAAGTAAGGATCCTCATTGGGTAAAAGCCATGGAAGAAGAAATGTTTCAAATTGAGAAGAATGATACATGGGAGCTGGTACCTCGTCCAATGAACAAAAACATAATAGGAACCAAGTGGGTATTCAAAAACAAAATGAATGAAGATGGACAAATCATCATAAACAAGGCAAGGCTTGTTTGTAAAGGCTATTCACAAATTGAAGGAATTGACTTGGAAGAAACATTTGCACCAGTAGCTCGTATGGAAGCTATCAAGATGTTCTTGGCATTTGCTTGCTCAAAAGGATTCAAAATCTATCAAATGGACGTAAAATCAACATTTTTGAATGGGGAACTCAAGGAAGAAGTCTACATGGAGCAACCAAAAGGGTTTAATCTAACAGAAGGAAAAGACTTTGTCTGTAAGTTGAAAAAGGCATTATATGGGTTGAAACAAGCTCCTAGAGCTTGGTACGCAAGATTGGATCACTATCTACAACAACAAGGCTTCAAGAAGCAGGTGGCAGGAAGTAATCTCTACATAAAGATATATGAGGATAAGTTACTAGTCACACTTGTTTATGTTGATGATCTTATTTTTGCTAGTAATAATGATGAGATGAGCCATGCGTTTTCTCAAAATATGTCAAAAGAGTTCAAGATTTCAATGATAGGAGAGTTATCTCACTTCCTTGCATTACAAGTATCTCAAACCATGGCATGCATGTTTATATCTCAAGCCAAATATCTTAAAGACATGCTTAAAAGATATGGAATGGAAGACTGTGCACCCATGAGCACACCTATGACCAGAAGTTGCAAATTGAGCAAAAAAGATGACTCCCTTCGGTAGATGCAACTCATTACAGGTCAATAATTGGAGCCCTTTTGTACTTAACTGCTACGAGACTCGACATTATGCAAGTAGTAGGAATGGTGGGCAGATTTCAATCACCTCCTAAACAATCCATTTGTTGGTTGTAAAAGGAATTCTCAGATACCTAAAAGGAACTCCTGATTTCGGTATCTGGTACCCTAAGAGTTCAACTCTTACTTTGACTGCATACAATGATGCTGATTGGGCCAGAAGTGTCGATGATTGGAAAAGTACTAGTGGAAATGCATTCTTCCTAGGAGACTATTTAGTATCTTGGCTCAACAAAAAATAGACATCCATATCACTATCTATAGCTGAAGCTAAGTATATAGCTGCCGCAGATTGTTGTGCTCAAATACTATGGATGAAGGAAGCTCTAAAAGATGTCAACATAGGTACAAATCAACTAATTACCATCTATTGTGATAACGTAAGTGTAATCAGCCTCAGCAAAAATCCAGCGATGCACTCAAAGATCAAGCATATACCAATCAAGTATCATTTCCTTCATGAACAAGTAGCTAAACAAAACATCATCTTGGAATATATCAATACTAAGGAGCAGATAGTTGATATTTTCACAAAACCTATTCCTCGAGAAGCATTTGAACATCTTCGTCGAAATATGGGAGTTATCTCTTTAGCATCACTTAAGTTGATTCATAAAGATGTTTTAGCACAGGGGGAGAAGTTCGATAGGGGGAGTCCCTGAGAACTCCTTTGCCATTGATGTCAAAGGGGGAGAGAAGAAGAATATTGCCATCGATAACAAAGGGGGAGACTGTTGACCTAGATTGTCATTGATGTCAATATGGAAATATTCTAGATGAGTAAACAATGATGTGAGGACAAGGAGAAGTAGAGTAGATCAATGAAGAAACAGGAGCAAGAAGCCATGAGGAGAAACCAGAGGAAAGCCAAGACAGTCAAGCCATTGGAGCGGTATCGGAAGCCACAAGAAAGCCAAGTAAGTGTAAGAGCGAGAGAATGAGGAGGAGCCATATCAGGAGTATCTCATGTAATATATGCCAAAGAAGTTAACAGAGGAGCCAAAAGAGCGAAGGAATATCAGAGAAGAGCTATTGGAGCAGTGCATCGGAAGCCATCGTGGAGTCATATCAGACCAGAAAAGAGCGGAGAAGTATATATCAGGTTAAAGTATATAACCACATATATCGGGTTAAAGTATATAATATCGAGTTAAAGTCAAAGTGAATGCACGTGGTTATATTCCAAAAGGCGGATGTGTAATAGTGGCAATAGTTTTCGGGCGGACGGTAGGTGGTAAGTGGTATTTAGAGGAGAGCGTCTGATTCCATTAAGCGAGCGACACGTAGCACAAGGGTGGAGAGAGAAAACCACTTTTCGAGTGGTTATTTCCCTTGCAAATTTCTCATTAGAAATTCATGCAAGCCGTTGGATCCAACGCGAGTTGATCGATGACGAAGGATCAATGGACGATTTTTGGGTTGATCGAGTTAAGTGTTGACTTTCAGGTCATGAGTAGATCAATGGTGGAGGATTGCTAAGGAATATCGCTTAATATCATATCATAAGTTATAAAGGGATGGCACATTAAATATGCGATTGACATATATGTATATATATATATATATATATATATATATATATATATATATATATATATATATATATATATATATAGATATAGATATAGATGCGATACAATACTCGGGCCTGAGGATTCCATTGTAATACACTATAAAGTTACATCGCATCCGCGATATCGCAAGACTCTTCTAAAGCCTTGCCACATTGAAAGTGCCGATTGCGATAATACATGGACCCGATGGATGTATTAACAACCATTTAATATCATATCCTTTCCACCTCATCAAAATTATCATATCATAAGTCTTAATGGGATTCCACATTGAAAGTGCCGATTGCGATATATATATATATATATGGACCCGACGGAGTTATTAAAATAGTTTAAAATAATATCGCGTTCGGGTATCAGGGAATTGGCTATGTTATGTGCAAATCTGCCAATTGCGATAAAGTTGTGAAGGAGCGGTCCCGATGAAGCTATAGATGCGGGTGTAATGCATTTGAAATCTAGCTTTATGTGTTCGGAGGGTGTATTTTCTATGTATTTCCTGTGCATCCTTGTATTCTGATATATTGAATGGTCCAGGCTTTAAAGGCTTAAGGCCTTATCATATTAAAGCAGCGATTGCGATAAAAGAATTACGTGGCATGTGGGACCTCTATATGGCTATAGTCTCTCTTATATGGTTTCCATGAACAATTAATGTATATTGTATGAATATTAAAAAGGGCCTCTCTGATATTTTTTAAAATGCAACAGTATTGTAATTCGACCTCTCTTCGACATTAACGTGTCCTGTGTGTATTGATGGATTTGAAGAGATAGAGGAAGCCAAAGAGTGATCGCAGAGGAAGCTGAAAGATCAAGCAAGCATTGAGGAAGCCGAAGAGCCAACAGAGAAAGGAAGCCAAAGGTCAAGGGTATCAGGAATATAAAATAGAGAACAAGGAAAGTTTAGTATTACTAGCAAACTATAAGAAAATAAAGGAAGCCGAAGCTCTGGCAGAAATGGAAGGAAAAGGAGGATAGAAGTAAGTCATAGGCCTAGCAGGGTTGGGAGTAGAGAATTAAAACGAAACAGATCCAAACAGTTTACAGCAAAGGGTTGGAGCCCTTGAGGTTAGTACCTCAGAACTGAAAGGATTGGTGTCCTGGGAGTTGTTGCTCCTAAATTCAATATTGGTGCCTTGACAAGACAGAGTTGGTGCTCTGGAGGTTGGAGCCTCACAAAGAATCCAAGTTGGTGCTTGGAAACTGATTGAAACCATATATAGCTATATATATATATATATATATATATATATATATACATGATTTATTGCAAATATCACATTAATAAAAGCATATATTCCTGTTATCTACGTTTGTGCTCCAAATATAAATGTTTTTAACTTATATAAATAATAATCGATAAGAAATATTGATTCACCACCCCTCTCAGTATTTACAACACTTCTATAGTCCTTTTACTGTCACTTCTACTTCTTGTTTGGAGACAGCTTGCATCAGGGCCATATTCTGGTCATTCATTATCAGTTTGGGGATGTGTTGCATGATTCTTTGGATGGTTTCCGTTCTGTTTTTAGAGTTCTCCATGAGCAAGTCTTTGAAATGGTTTACTAAAAGTCCTTCCATTTCTTCATGTTGTATTTTATGTTGTCCTTCTACATCTTTAAGGGAGTAAATGTGGTTATGTTGTCGGTGATGTACCATAGATTTATGGAAGAATATCGTGTTTCATTCTCCTTCCCTCAACCACTAAACCCCCGATTTTTTCTTCCACAGGATTTACTCCTGTTGTATTCTTTCCTCTATCTTATTGATCAGCAATCCTTCCTCCCACACCAAGTCTTTTGACCTTCCTTCTTGTATCATTTTTTGTTGGACGACTGCCATACACTTACTGAGTTCAATTTGATCTTTGATAATATGTCTGAACTCCTCCTTATTCCACTTTCTGAGCCTTTATTTTAGTTCTTTTAGCTTCAATTGGAAGGTACACATCATGTTCCTACCCTGTTGAACACTTTGTATCCACCATTCCTCAATTGTTTTTAGGAGATCAGGGTCTCTGAGCTAGGAATATTCAAACCTAAAGGGCCTATTCTTGGTCCTGTCTTTTAGATCCACTTCCAGGTGGACCGGCCAGTGGTCCAACCCCATACATGGGAGTATTGATGCTTCTATGAAGATATCTTTTCTCATCAGTTGTTCTAAAATTAGAAATTTATTTAGGCGACATGCTATTTGGTGCACCTCTCCTCTTCTGTTATTCCATGTATGAATCCCATTGATTATGTCCATATCCACCAAGCATAAATTTGTAATGGTCTCACTAAAGGCTTCCATATCTTCATCTATTCTTCTCATTCCTCCATTTTTTACCCCTAGGGTGGTGATCATATTGAAGTCTCCTCTACTACCCATAGATCATCTGGGTATAAATTTCTCAGGTCGCTCAACGTTTGAAGGAAGGTGCCTCTTTCTCCTGTAATATGAGGTCCATACACCCTTGAAAGCAGAACCCATTCATTGGATCCTAGATTTCGAAATTTGCCTATGAGAATTCGTCGTATGCTTACCCAGTGTTTGAACAAAACTTCTAACAAATTCCTGAGGATCACCAATCCTCCTCCAATCCCATTTGCATCCTGGGCCATGACTTGTTATTCTGACTTGAAGTGTTCCATTATTTCTTTTAACTTTCTTTCACTGATTTTAGTTTCCTGTATTATCATAATGCTTGGCTTATCCTTTTTCAACCTCTCCTTAAGGTACATCTATTTGCCTCTACTATTGAGGCCTCTAATGTTCCAGGTTGTAATAATCATTTTAACAGTTTTAGAAGTTGGTGGAAAACCTCTGACAATGGCACTGCTCTTCCAAATTTCAACAGCAATTCCCCGACCATTTGTATGGATTCATTTATCGTTCTTCTGCCTCTTTTTTTACCCCCTTTTCCTTGTATTCCCGTCTCTTATCCTTGGTTGGCTTGGGCCCCTAAATGTTTAGGTTGGCTTATGATCGCTAAGCCCTGCTTGTCTCTATATCATTTGAAGGTTTCATTGTAGAGTTGCTTCTAATCTTCCAGGATGAATATTTCATCCAAATGTCTCCATTCCTGCAATAGTCGCTTCATGAATTGTTCTTCTGCACATAGGTCGTCTTTCTAGTTGTCAATCTCCATCAGGGTTTCCACGATTTGCATGTTGTCCTCTGGTCCTTGCTCAACCTCAAAAGCAATTTCCTTATTTTTTTTGCCCTCTATTCACTTGCCTTCTTGACATTCTTTTTCCTGTGAGTTGTCGCCGATGTCTGTCCCCATGTCTTCTTCTTGTAAGACCGAGAATCAGTTTTGCGACCTTTTCTCCTTCTTTTCTTGGCTTTCTTTGTGATTCCTGGGCTTTCTTGGAGTTCTTATCCTCCTTTACACCTCTTTATACCCGTCTCCTTCCTCTTTCACCTTTGGGTCCCCATCCCTTTCATCCATCGAGGGATTGACTGTCTGGCTAAGGGGGCATGCCCAGAACAAGTGTCCATATTCATGGCATCTGCAACACTGGAACAAGATCTGTTGGCCATACCTCACCGTGGTACTGTTATCCCTACTATATAACTATGGTTTTGAAGGCCAGAGGTAAGCTCGGTCATAGTGATTATGCTCAAAAGGAGATCATAGCGACCATCTTCCTTCTTCTCCTTTATCCTGCTTGCTCCCTTTCACCTCCACTACCTCTGTTTTTCCTCTAAAACCTGGCATAAACCCCTGTTTCCTCACTTAAACCCCCATAAATCCGTATCCAAATGACCCCGCGCTTCCATAACCCATCACCACCTTTAATCATAGCCATCGATTTCCTCACATCGATCCAACAGCTCTCACCACATCCCACCAAGAGATCCACGTGATTAAATTTCTGCCACCCAATCATCTCAACCAGAGATCCAATGGCAGTCGCTCTCCCAATGTCCATGAAGTGATGGAATGTTAATGCGTGATGGAGAGTGGTTTTTCTCTCTCCTCCGCTGCCACACATCACGCTCCCTCACCCTTTTACCGCTCGACGATCAAAGCGGTGCGATCAATACCACTTACTGCTCGAATCTGTGTTCCAACCCAATAACCTCCGTGCGTCTTCTCCACCTGATCGCTATCAGATCTGTCCGCTCGAAATCCAACGACCCATGTTCATTTCGCTCCCGTTTTTTCCAATACCCTCCGCCAAGTCATCCCCACCGTCTATCCTCCCGATACGATGGCCAACCTTGCTCCTTCATCCAACTCGTCCACTCGCTATGAAGTCCACGACACTTGACCACTCCTTGCACCCAAAGGATGAAGGTGATCGGCTTACCAGTATTGGTCGCAGTTGCTCCTCAACAGCCACATTTAACAGACAGTATGGCCAAAGAGAAAAAGGACAGAGCATGAGCATGTAACTGCATTTAGCAGTTATGGAACTTCATTGATAAGCACTCCACCTGCCCATGAGGATAGCAAAACACCTGAAAAAGATCAGATTCATCCACTAAAACAAGAAAATGCACTCAGAGACTCCATCATGCAGTTAAATGCAGTTGGTGGTCAATTATGGCCCCTCCATACCTAAAATGGTCAAGTTCCTTTGTAATGAAACTCTATATATACCCAGAAACAAAATGTAATCAGGGTTGATGGTTGATGTTTTGATGTAAGGTTCAACTTCTGGAGACTGTAACTATTTTGACACTTGCAGCATCTCGTCTTCATTTTCAGCTAATATAAGCTTCTTTTGCTATAACTGCTCACTTTCCATTTATCATCTCTTCTAAGTTGTGCCTGATATGTTGTATGCTTGAAATCTTGATGTTTAGCATTGGAGTAGCTGTCATCCTACCTCTGCGTTAAAATCTTGTATGTATCATTGTATAAGTTATTCAGGTTTCTAGTTATCTGGTGCCAGAGAGCTGTCATCCTGTCTGTGCATTAAGAGATTAGATTTGCAGACTTCTTTACTAGTTGTAGTCGGCCATCACATGGTCTTGTGCATCTACTGGTGTGGACAGTATTCTCCATATTCACCCAATATTAAACTATGAGTAGTTGGTGGTCTAAAGCCTTGAAGTCTGAGGGTGTTCATGCATGTATGGAGTTAAGCAAAGCAGAAGTGGTTATCTGGCTTGGACAAGCATCATTTCTTCCATTCATCCATTTGCAACAATAAGTTGAATTTATATGTTACCAGGCATCTCTGAGCTACAACCTAGGAGAGTTTCTTGGAATCCTAACATAATTGGTGCCGCTGCGAGGGAGAGGAGATTGAAGCTCAATTTCTCTGGGTGAACGACACAGTTCTAGCTTTAATGATAGACAAATTTTGGACACATTTCTGGCTGTAATCATCTATCTGGTGACTCTACTGGAGGACCAACCTTTGGCAACTCCACATTACAGTTCTGGCTCAGTTTGTGAGGCATACTTGGAGAAATCCTCAAAAATCACCAGCTGACCCAGTGCCTTACCCTAAGAAGATTGTCAAGCAAAGGAAAACATCACAGAAAGGAGCATCAGGACTAGGTAAACCTAAGCAGTCTTATGTATCTCTGCAAGAGGGGCTTATAGCTAAGAATGTACTATTTGAAGATATAGAGCCTAGCATTGTTAGTGAAGAAATACCCTCAGAGATTCATAAATCTCCTTGTTCTTTTAGTTCCCCTTTGGATCTCAGTCCAAAGAAAGTCTCCCATACATTCCATCATATTTCTTTGTCTCCATCATCTATTTCACTGCTCTCTACTATTCAAACTACCAGTATCCTTCCACCTACTCCAGTCATGGCAGGCCAATAAGCACCCACAAAGATGGAAAGAATCATAGCTGCTAGGTATGGACCCCTGGTCTTGCCTGTTCCTTAGAATTCCATGCCTACAGGAGAGTATCAAAAATACATGCCTAATTTCACTGGTACAGAGGGAGTAATTGCTGAAGAACGCCTTGAGTCTTTTTATAGTTATGATGATAACCTAGATATCAGTGAGGACGATGTGTGGATGAGAGTGTTTGTCCAAAGCCTTGGTGGGGAGGCTAGAAAGTGGTTTAGAGAACTGGCCACTAGGTCTATAGCAGACATTGAAGCATTAGATGATGTGTTTTAAAGCACTGAGGAGATAAGTAATACTTGCTATATTATCATACTGAGTTTGGAAACCTCAAGAGGGAAAATGGGGAATCATTGTTTGATTTTAATAAAAGATTCAATTGTATGTATAGTAAGATACCAGCTGAAGTAAAGTCTATTCCCACCTATGCCAATGCTTTTGACGTTCATTTTTGCCTACTTTTGAGAGAAAGAAGATGTGCCACTTTGGCCAAAATGCAGGATGCAGTCGTAGAGGTAGAATCTAATATCATGGTTGCAGAAAAACTCAAGGGTCATGCTGATAGAACGAGGCAGAGAGGTGAGGTTCCTTCTTCCTCTGCTTATTCTTCAGAACCTAAATTAGATAAAATGACTAAAATGATAGAGTCATTGGCTGCTGAAATACCTAAGCTGAGGGTTGAGCAGAACTCTGGGAAGGCAAGGCTTCCAAACACATTTTCTCCAAGAAATCCAAATCCATTCAGAAGGGAAAATGAAAAATTATAGATCATTCAGAGGGGTAAAGCAGCTGGGGAAGAACAAAGGGTTAAAGCTCCTTTCCAAAATGTAGTCATAGAGGAGGAGCGGGTTAACGAAGAGGATGACATTCATTGCATGGAAGAAAAGGGTAGTGTGCCTTTTTTACATTGGCTGCCTACGAAGAATCATTGCTCCAGGACCAAACCAGTCAAGAGTGGGACAGAGAGGCTGTCCTGCAAACTGATGAACATCAAAGATATAATATGAGGTCAAGACCAAGCAATGTCGAGGAGAATCCTGCCCAAAGAGCTGTTGTCCCCATAGAGCATCAGAACATCAAACGGAAAAGACTAGCAGCTGATCCTGTCATCCTCAAAGCACCAGCTCAAGAGGTAAGAGGTCCTGAAAAGTCCCCTTCCCCTTTCAACTTTGAATCAAAAGTACAGAAGTTAAATATATTTGTGCCTCTGACAGAACTTGCAAAGAGTGAATTTTTTAGAAAGCCTATCCTTGATGCCCTTGAGCTAAAAGCCTCACAAGCTTCCCATGACTATGTAAATTTTCAAGATGATAAGCCTGCGGTTGTGCTTAGCCCAATGACTAAATCCTCTGACAGTAGCTCCCCATAATTCTATGTCTCCTTGAACATTCATGACAAAATCCTCCACGATTGCCTGCTGGACAGAGGGGCCAGCCACAATCTGATGCCCAAAGCTGTCATGGAAGAGTTAGGCCTTGATATCACCAGACCATATCATGATTTATTCTCATTTGATTCAAGAAAGGTAAAATTCCTAGGATTAATCAAAGACTTGACCATTACCCTAACTCAACTGCCCATGAAGAGCATGATGATGGACATTGTGCTAGCAGACGTCCCTCCTAAGTTTGGCATGCTGTTGTCCAGAGGGTGGATTAAGAGGCTGTGTGGAACATTACGGAATGATTTATCTTATGTCACTGTCTCAGTTTTTTGAGGGGAGAGCAGAGATTATACAGAGAAGCATAGCTGGCATACATCATCAGTGATGAGAAGAATCCTTCTAATCATCCCATCTATGCTGTGGATACCAATTTTGGAGCATGTATTCTCCAAATTGAAGAATCCCAGAAGGCCTCAACGCATATCAAGAAACTAGTGAATTAGGCCATGGGAGAGTTAGGAAGTCAGGTCTGGGAGATGTTCTTTGATGGAGCATGTTCAAGGGAGACTACAGGAGTAGGGGTGGTGCTAATATCTCCAAAACAAGAAAGCACACATCTATCTTTTAAGCTGACCTTCCAAGTTACCAACAATATAGCAGAGTATGAAGCTCTGATATTGGGCCTTAATGCAGCTAAAGATAGAGGAATCAGAAACTTAAAAATGTTTGGGGATGCTGATCTCATCATTCGGCAAGTGAACAAAATGTTTCAAGAAAAGCACCCAAGACTAAAAGCATATAGAGATGAGGTATGGAGACTCAAAGACTCTTTTGATAATATTTGTATCTCATATGTCCCTAGAGTCAAAAATCAGCTTGCTAATTCCCTTGATGTGTCTGCTAGCATGTTTATTCCTCCCATGCCTCCTAGACTAGTTTATGAAGTTCAGATGAAATATAGAACATCCTTGCCTGATAATCTCACATTGGAAAGTTTTTGAGGATGATGATAAGGTGAATAGGTTTATGCAAGTCATTGATGAATTCTCTGAAATGCAAATTGATCAAGAGAATGAAGCCTTGGAAAAAACCCCCATCGCCAGCTTAAAAACAAAATTGGCAAAGACAACATTGTCCAACTGCCTAGCAATCACATACCTAAAGGACTAGTGCCTTTAGAGAAGCTGTTTGACCAAAATGATGTGCCTTATAAGGCTGTCCAAAAATAAGACCAATCTGCAGTCCATAGGCATAATATAGGAAGTCCAGATCATCCAAGATATAGAAATCTGTCCACCCATTTATCTGCTACTAAAAGTTCTGAGTACTGCAATTTAATGAAGCAATTTGCTGATGTTTTTTATTAGGAATATAGTGACCTGAAAACTTATGACAAAAAGATCATCCATCATAAAATTCCTTTAGAGAAAGACACCATCCCTTTTAAGAAGAAGTTGAGACCAATAAATCCTTTACTCCTTCCTTTAATTGAAAAAGAAATCAAGAAGTTGTTGGCTGCTAAAATCATAGTCCCTCTGAGATATTCAAAGTGGGTAGCCAACTTGGTGGTGGTAAGGAAGAAGAGTGGAGAAATCAGGCTCTGTGTTGATTTCAGAAATCTGAACAAATGTTCCGAAAAGGACAATTATCCTTTGCCTAAGATGGAGCATTTGCTGTAGAGGGTCTCAGGAGCCAAAGTGATGTCTTTCTTGGATGGATTTTCGGGGTATAATCAAGTTTCTCTACATCTAGATGACCAAGAAAAGACTGCATTCACCACTCCTTGGGGTACTTTTATGTATTCCAAGATGCCTTTTGGGCTGATGAATGCTGGAGCCACCTTTCAGAGAGCTATGGATATAGCATTTGTAGGAGAGAAGGATAAGTTTGTCCTTATCTACCTTGATGATATAACAATATACTCCAGCAGCCATCAAGACCATTTGCAGCATTTGAAGAAAGTGTTTTTGAAGTGCAGACGGTTTGGGATTTCAGTCAATCCTTAAAAGCCACAATTTGCTTTAGAAGAGGGCAAGTTGTTAGGACACATTGTTTCTACTGCAGGTGTCAGAATTGACCCAAAAAGAGTAAGAGCAATACAGACCTTGTCTGTCTCGAGGTCAAAGAAGGACATCCAATCCTTCCTGGGCATGATAAACTTTATAAGGAGGTTTATCCCAAATTTTGCAGAACTTGTAAAACACATCACCGCCATGTTGAAAAAGGGGTTAGAAATCAAATGGACTGATGCAGCAAGAAGATCTTTTGAATCCATCAAGAGAGCCATTATGGAAGCTCCTACTTTGATCAACCCAGATTATAGCATGGAATTCCATATATTTTCATTTGCTTCAGGTGACATCCTTGCAACAGTTTTATTGCAAGAAGATGAGGAAGGTTTAGAGCATCCAATGGAATTTTTTAGCAAAACCTTAAGGGATGCTGAGCTGAGGTATGACATCATTGAAAAACAGGCATATGCTCTTATCAAATCTTTGAAAGCTTTCAGAATTTACATCCTGCACTCCAAGGTAATTGCATATGTGCCCTCTACTTCAATTAAAGATGTCCTAACGCAGCCAGATGCTAATGGAAGAAGGGCTAAATGGATTGCAAAGATTATTGAATTCAACATAGAATTGAAGCCCACCAAGCTTGTCAGAGGTCAGGGCCTTGGTAAATTAATGGCTGAAGAAAATTGCAAAATGTTGGACATGAATCTCATAAGCACAATTTTAGAAGATGTTTAGACAGAAAGGGAAACGGTTGAACCAGGGCAAAACCAGTCATTGCTAGAAATTTTAGCTTCTTGTGAATGGTATTTTACCATAGCTCAATTCTTGTTGAAGCTAGAAGTGCCTCCAGGCCTAAGTTCAAGCCAAGCCATAACTATCAAGCTTAGGGCAGCCAAATATTGCATTCATGAAAACTTGCTTTATTGGAGGGACCCATCTGGGATTCTTTTGAGGTGTCTGGGCAAAGAACTATCCATGAAGGTTATGCAATAGTTTCATTCCAGCATATGTGGAGGACATCACTATTGGAAAACTACAGCCCATAAGATCCTTAGAGCTAGGTACTATTGGTCCACCTTATTTTCTGATGTCTTTTCATTTGTTAAATCTTGTGACAGGTGCCAAAGATTTGAAGTACTTGCCCTTAAAACCCATACATGCTAGTGGCCCTTTTCAGCAGTGGGGCTTGGATTTCATTGGAGAAATCAATCCACATTCGAGTGGCTAGAACAGATGGATCTTAGTGGCCACTAATTACTTCACTAAATAGATTGAGGCCATCCCTACTAGAAAGGCTTATCATCATGTGGTCATGAGGTTCTTAACAAAGAATATCTTCACCAGATTTGGTTGTCGACATAAATTAGTTACAGACAATGCAATAGCCTTCAGGGCAAAAGAATTGGTGGACATGTGTATCTCAATGGGCATTAAGCTAGTTCATTCCACCTCATACTACCCTCAAGGCAACAATCTAACAGAATCTTCCAACAAAAGCTCAATAAGGATAATTAAAAAGCTGTTGGAAGACAACAAAAATAATTGGGATTCTAAGCTCAAGTATGCATTGTGGGTTGACAAAGTAACCACCAAGAAATCCATAGGGAATTCTCCATTCAAGCTAGTATATGGCACTGAGGCTGTATTCCCAATTCAGTTAACCTCCCTATAACAAAGTTCTTGCAAGAAGAGCAGAACAAGGAAGAGGACATGGCAAGAAGGATTTGTGATTTGGCCAAAGTGCATAAAATTTGGGATTAGCTGGTCGAGAAGTCTGTAGCACATCAGAGAAGAATCAAGGAAGCCTTTGACAGGAAGGCAAAAGTAGATAATTTTCAGGTTGGAGATCTGGTTCTTAAGTGGGATGCACTGAAAGAGAAGAAAGGAAACCATGGGAAGTTTGATGCTCTATGGACTGGGCCTTTTATCATTTCTCAGATCCAGGGAAACAATACTTTCATGCTGCAAAGTATGGAAGGGGAGACAGTTTTTGATGGCACAGTTAATGGGTGTTTTCTGAAAATTTATGTCATTTAAGGCCCTCGGGCCTTAATGTTGTAAATATGTTGTTTATCATTTTTAGTGTAGACTTAGTTAGACTCCATGCCCAATGGAACACTAGGAAATTTTGCTGATCTGGATTTTGTAGGAAAGGTAATGATTTGTAGTTCTTGAGACCTCATAGGGAGGATCTCATCCCCAGAAGGAGCTAGTGTTAGCCCTGCTATATAAATATGGTTTTGAAGGCTAGAGATAAGCTCGGTCGTAGTGATTATGCTCAAAAGGAGCTCATAGCCGCCATCTTCCTTCTTCTCCTTTAACCCCCTAACTCCCTTTCACCTTTGCTGCCTCTATTTTTCCTCTAAAACCCGACATAAACCCCTATTTCCTCAAGCCCCGAGTGCAAAGCTTAAACCCCCATAAATCTGTATCCACATGACCCCGCACTTCCATAACCCATCGCCACCTTTAATCACAGTCATCGATTGCCACACATTGATCCAATGGCTCTCACCGCGTCCGACCAAGAGATCCACGTGATTAAATTCCCACTGCCCGATCATCTCCCCCAGAGATCCAACGGCAGTCGCTCTCCCCGCGTCCACGAAGTGATGAAATGCTAACGCACGATGGAGAGTGGTTTTCCTCTCTCCTCCACCGCCACGCGTCACGTGCTGAATCGGATCGTGCACCCTCACCCTTTTACTGCCCAACGATCAAAGGCAGTGTGATCAATACCGCTTACTGCTCAAACCTACATTCCTGCCCAATAACCTACGCGCATCTTCTCCGCCCGATCGTTGTCAGATTTATCCGCCCGAAATCCAATGGCCCACGTTCATTCCGCTCCTGCTTCTTCCGATACCCTCCACCAAGTCATCCTCGCCATCTATCCCCCCATTCTGACAACCAACCTTGCTCCTTTGTCCAACTCGTCCACTCACTATGAATTCCATGTCCCTTGACCACTCCGTGCACCCAAAGGATGAAGGTGATCGGCTTGCCAGTACCGGTCATAGTTGTTCCTCAACAACCACATTTAATAGATAGTATGGCCGAAGAGAAAAAGGACAGAGCATGAGGATGTAACTGCATTTAGTAGTTATGGAAATTCATTGAAAAGCACTCCACCTACCCAAGAGGATAGTAGAACACCTGAAAAAGATTAGATTCATCCACTGAAGCAAGAAAATGCACTCAGGGACTCCATCGTGCAGTTAAATGCAGTTGGTGGTCAATTATGGCCCCTCCATACCTAAAATGGTCAAGTGCCTCTGTAATGAAACTCTATATATACCCAAAAACAAAATGTAATTAGGGTTGATGGTTGATGTTTTGATGTAAGGTTCAACTTCTGGAGACTGTAACTATTTTGACACTTGCAACATCTCGTCTTCATTTTCAGCTAATACAAGCTTCTTTTGCTGTTAACTGCTCACTTTCCATTTATCTTCTCTTCTAAGCTGTGCCTAATATGTTGTATTCTTGAACTCTTGATGTTTAGCATTGGAGTAGCTATCATCCTACCTTTATGTTAAAATATTGTTTGTATCATTGTATAAGTTATTTAGGTTTCAAGTTATCTGGTGCCAGAGAGCTGTCATCTAGTCTAGGCATTAAGAGATTAGATTTGCAGATTTCTTTACTGGTTGTAGCCAACCATCACATGGTCTTGTGCATCTACTGGTGTGGTAAGTATTCTCCATATTCACCCAATCTTAAATTGTGAGTAGTTGGTGGTCTAAAGACTTAAAGTCTAAGGGTGTTCACGCATGTCTGGACTTAAGAAAAGAAGAAGTGGTTATCTGGCTTGGACAAGCATCATTCCTTCCATTCATCCATTTGCAATAATAAGTTGAATTTATATGTTACCAGGCATCTCCGAGCTACAACCTAGGAGAGTTTCTTGGAATCCTAACAGGTACTCCAGCTCTATGTAATCTGGAAGTGGTTCTGTTATATTCATGTAGACATAAAGTCTAGTGTAGGAAGTGTGTCGACCTTTCCTTATCGATTCTGCTACCTTGACAAAGGTGCTAGTGGAGTTTAAAATGCCTTCTAGTATCTTTGGATCCCAGAAGTCCATTGGTAAGCCAAATAGTCGAACCCATATCGGGGTTACCAGAAGTTTCTCCTGGTCCATCTTCGAAAAACCTCTCTTTGTCTTACAGATTTGAGAAGATCACTGTGAAGAATCCTTTTGCTCCCAGCTTGAGATCTATGTGCCCTTTTGGTTGCCATCATTGTTGGATCCATTTTATTAGTTATTTCTCTGTCGACCATGCCCCTATAAATTTATAGATGAGGGCATGATGTACCTTCTATATTGTTCCAGCTTATTGTTTGGGATGACAAATCTGGGTTTTTTTACAGCTCTTGGTAGACACCTTCCACCCAAGCCTGCCTGCCATTTAGCTCCCAAAATCGGGATCCCTTTACCTTTTACCCCATTCCCACTTGCAACGCTATGTTGGCTTGATTCGCCTGCTAACATTCCTATAGGAGGGGATCTCTCCCCCCCTTATCGTACCGCTCATCACTATCTCAGCCGTAGTCTCAGTCAAGTTGCAGGTCTTCGTTTGGTTTTTTTGTAGCAGTTTTGTCAGGGCAAGGCCATGGAACCTTGAAACCCTCCTAACTCTCTCCGCCATTCCTCTCTTGCACACAATATGTATACATTATGATATACATATTTTATTTCATTAAATTTTGTTTTATTTTTACCTTTTATTCATTTTAATATACATTATATAAATGTCAATTAGATTATAATTTATAATCTATATACAATATTCATATACATTAATATTTTATTTACTATATATATATATATATATATATATATATACACACACATTTTATCAAAAAAAATGTATTTACAATAGAGTTAAAAATAAATTAATAATGCACTCTTTTGTCAATGCACGTGTATCAAGCTAAGTATAATAGATAAACCACCAATGTGACCCAATGTGAAAAGTGAGGGGATGTGGCAACCCAAGGTGTGACATTGCCTTCTCAGGACTAGTGTCATTATTGTTGATGTAAAGATGATCTGAGGTTGTCATTGATGTCAACACAAGCAGCAGTAGGGGCTACCCTGATCTTGCAAGGGAAATTTGACTTGACAACGTACTTTATTTGGAGTCAAGGATCTTCTAGATAGATTCTACTCATCGAGATGTTTTAGTTGATATATGGCACGCTAAGTAATTCTTCACTGTTTGAGAGATATTCATGTTTGAAGTTAGTAAGCCAGTTAGTGGGCTAAACCCTATGGGGTTGTGGCATGGGACTCATAATTGGTTTTGGTCATTGAATAGTCAATAATTAATCATTTTTTAAGCTCCTAAAATCCCTCCAACATTCTCTATAGAAGCCCCTTTCAACTCTATAAAAAGAAATCTCATATATCCTCCAAATGTAGTGTTCATGGCATTTTCGCTATAACTTCATTTCTGCAAAGTCTTAGATTACTAAATTAAAACGCATTTGATTCGCAATCTGATTAACGGTGTGACCGAATTTGAGATCTTTGTTCGCTATAGTTTTAGAGATATGATCTGTAGAAGTTAGGGTTTTTGTAGGCTTCTGAATTTCATCTCAAAGAAGTGACCTTGGGAAAATCATCATAACTCTCTCTCAGAGAAGAGGATTGGAATTATGTAAAAAGTGGTGGATAGTGCATGGACTGTAGTTTTCTTTGTATCAATTTCAGAGCCAAAGGAGGAAATAGTGACATGTGGTATTTCACTCTACATCAGATTAAATATCGTGCTCCTAGAAGGCAAGAAAAACTAGATCAAGTGTTGTCAAGGGGTGCAAAGGACCAAACTTTCTGGGGAAGCAAAGAGAAAGGTGTAGCGAAATGATGCAGCAGAGGTAAGCTACAGGTAAGTATCTTCTATATATGCATGTTCATCTCTTAATCTCATTAGTTTCTTTATATTCTAATTTTTTGTTTTTGTTTAGCACAGACATATGTTCTGCAGGATGAGGTAGGTTTTGCTATTATCATGTCATGGGTATTTCTTTAAAGACTTTTTGCAAGTTTTATATATTCATCAAGAGAAGACTCAATGCATAATCTAATGTTCTGAAGAGTGAGAAAGGGTAGCATGACAAGAGCAACAATCAAGGTGCATAAGAGCAGCAAGAAGTTCACCACATAAAGTCTTCAAGTAGGAAGCACTACATACAATCATTGTAAAAGTATCATTGTACAGAGTCATTGTAAAAGCATCATTGTAAAAGTTGTACAAGTGTCTATCTACCAAGAGTTGAAGAGGCAGTGTCGGGAGGTCTAGGATCATCATTAGGTGGTTGTGTCATAGTTGGGTTATGGTCTAGTGTGTCTTCTTCTTCTACATCATTCTATATCATTGTAAAGTGGACCATTTTCCCTGATACAAGAATCCATTCTTATTTTATTCTTCTATAGGGTGGTCGGGTGGTGCTAGGGTGAATTGTAGCTCATTGGGTGTTAGGGAATCCATTCAGTTGACTACTAAAGAATCTGAGGCGTTGGAGTGTCCATCCAGTGGGAGTTGGAGAAGAATGCTTTTCTAGATTCTGGATGTTGGAGCTTTCTTTTCAATTGGAGTTGAAGATTAAAGAATTATTAGAAAAGCATTCGGTGGTTTTTGACCCGGAGGGGGTTTTCCACCTAAAATTTGTGTGCTTCTTGTGTTCTTTTATTCATTGCATAAACATTAATGATAATTGAAGATTAACTAATGCTCTAAATTTATTTAAAAGTGCTAATTGCTAAGGAATATTGATTCACCACCCCCCCCCCCCCGCCCCCCCAGTATTTTCCAACAATTATGAAATATGAAATATTTGAAAGAGACGGTAACCATCCAAAGCAAAGGACAATCAATCAAAGGATGTACATAAAGCTCAAAAGCCAAGCAACCCATGAAAAAGAATCGTTAGCCACTATCATGGCAAGAAAGAAGACAATTTTCTAAAAGCCAAAAATGAAGGGTCCATATGAATTTGTTGGAAACATTATGGGGTGTTGTGGCCAACAACAATGGCGACTCACTGGGAAGAAGCAATTATCTCTGGTTTAAAGATACAAAACTTGTAGAAATGAAGGAATTATAGCTAGATTATTCAAAATGCCAAATTCAAATATCCTAGCAGTTTCGTCCCTCTCATGAACAGACAAAAATCGTATCCATCATTATTCATGAACTTATAAAAATTTATCCCACGAAACCAATATATTTAGCAAATTCATATGTACAACATTCAACTTGGTCGACAATCAATTTTGAAGTAAACAAGGTAATAAAGTAAAACATAGTGTTAAATTAACTTCCATATCATAGGCATGGCCAATTCTACCAACATGCATATATAGCCTCGACAAGGATGTCTTTTAACCCTTTTAGGTGCCAATGTCCCATCTATTAGAAGTAAATACATAGTTACAAAAGATCATCCTAAACTTATTTGGATGTCAACAAAAGATCATTGTCCTGGCTTAGTAACCAACTAATGACAATGCCATTCACGAGATCTAACATAATGAACAAACTTATTCATGATGAGACCACTTATCTTTTGACGTTGTGGTCAAAAGCCATTACCTTGGCTTGGTGATAAATGATGGTAATATCACAATCTTAGAACCTATGATCATGGTAGGTTGGCTCATGATGAGACCTCCTATCCTTCTGTTGACCATTTTTTGTTTTTAGTTTTAACTATGGTTATTATTAATCTCATAGAGACTACTTAATAGATGGGTTGGAAAATTACTCCTTAAGAGCGAGGGATGGCATAATTTGTTTTAAGGTAACCAATATTTACTTGATTATCCTTACCCATCAAGAACTGAATACCTTAAGTAGTTGTTGTTAAATGTATTCTTCTCTCTTTGAAAATGGGGTTAAAATATAGTTCATTAGAAAATGACGGAAAGACTTAAACACAAAAAATGAAAACCAAGGACCTCACTAGTTAGGAAAGCTTAAAATGGGCATAATGAAATAATCTTCATTCAAGTATTCCTTAAGGATAAGGTTTCATTTAAAGATAACAAATAATAAAAATAATTTTCCCAACGATTATGCCAAGCTAAACTCAAAAACTATTTCCTCATTTTATTAGAGAGTGAAATGAAAACAACGTCAAACCAAATTGAAACTAATTCTAGAAAATTAGAAGGAAAGCAATCAAGGAAATAAGTCATGAGAGAATTATTACAAGATAAAAAAGAGATTAACATAAAAAATAAATGAGATGATGATTATGTTAAAACTAAATATTTTATCTTGTAAAGTGATTTGTTAATAAAGCTCCTTATTTTAAAGCATAGTTATTGATTTAAGGATTGCATTTATATGATTTAGTAGGAATTTTCTTTCTTTCACAAACCTTGCTTGAAAACTAATTCGCAAGTCTTTAAATATAAAGTTTTAGTGATAAGACCAACAATCAATTTCAAAAGACTAAAATGAGAAGAAAAAATTGGAATAGGGAAAGGAAAATCCCACAATGTTGATTGTCCTAGACAAACACTTTTGCTAGCAAAGTAAAATGTTTAAATCAAACTCATGAAAATCTAGAAAAGAGAGAAGACAAGGATAAGGAAATATAACTAAAAAGAGAAAACAAAAGAAAGGAACTAGCAAAAAATGAAGATCAATATACACACATACTTGAGAAAAATGCATACCAAATTACCTTGTGAATTTTGACATCCTCATATGAAGAGTATATAAAAAAGAGTCAAGACACGTTACATTTATATCCAAGTTTACATAAGTTGAAAATCATCAATTATTGAAACAAAAAGCTAAGCAATACACTACAAAGCTTCTTAGCAAGACAAGGTAAAATAGCTTGACATATGAATACAGTGAATGAGAAGATAGTATATGCCAAATTTGGAAGCTTTGTCTTGTAAGCTCTTTTTATTAATGTAAATTCTAATCCTATAGCAATTATGTGTGTAAAAGTAGAAATGAGCACTATGCTTTAGTTAACATCCTAGAATATGAGGTTTACCATTGTAAATTAATGATAATATCAAATAAAAAGATTCATGAATGATAAACCCATTATAAGTAAGATGATAAATAAATGAGTGATAAAAAATCATTCTTATTCATTAAGATACCATAATTTCTTTAATTTAGAAAAAAAAAAAAAACAAACTAAACAAGGCTATATTTATTTATACTCCAACTCTTTTGAAGGAAAATGACTAAGTATAGTCATATTTTCAATGCAACCATGCAATCATTTTATTTCCTACAAAAATATGTACAACATGCATTAGTAAACATACTAGATCAAATACTAACCTATGTGAAATAATCTTAAAATTGTTGTGCACGTTAATTCCTAAAAATAACGGTAAAAGAAATATATAATTAGAAAAAATTATACTATAAAAATCTTCAAATTATAGATAAAATCTATCATCATATGTACAACATAAAGGGTCTGAGATATCACGTTTAAGGATCCACAAAAGACTTTCCTTTGAAAAATATAAAAGATGGGAAGTATTAACATCAATTGTTCGTAGAAATTTACAAAATCCATCTTTTTCCCTTGTGATATATTTATTGTAATAATGAAGAGAAAAATAACGAAGATCCTTAAAGTCATCTATTATATGTACATACAACTGGTAAACTCATGATTATATACAAATGTAAGAGGGTCATCAGATGCTTGCAACAAGCCTTTAACATAACAAGTATCATATTTAAGATTGTCATGATTGATATTGAAAACTTGTAATGAGAGTTGATGATCCAAATAAGAATAGAAGGAAGTAGGTTTGTTCTTAGAAAATTAATCAAATGATCCAAACCCACAAATATCAGGATAGGTGTTAAAGATCAGATCCTTTTCCCACAGTTTACAAGAACCTTGATAGGCACGACAAGGATGAATAAAAGTTACTAAACCGATATCAATTAATAATTGATCATTTAAAGATACCCCTTGAGCACCCTGATCTAATTCATTCATAAGAGTTGAACTAGTAAATATTCCAATAGGTTGACACATACAATAACTCTGTCGCAGATAATGATAACCAGAAAATAAAGTAAGGGGAGTTTCTTTAAGATCATCATTTTCAATTTCCTGGTTTATTAATATGTCATTTGTTGTCAAAATAGGTCCTTGATCATTTTCAAAAGAAGAATTATCATTATGGTTATTTGTTAAATCTTGATGCTCCATAAAATTTAATTCTATTTAACATGATTCACTATCACAAGCAATAGGATATATAGTAGAAACACTTTCAGATGTAAGATTTTCTCCCGATGTTGATGGTTGAAGAAGATCATTATTTTCATTTGAGAGTCCAATAGAAGTAACTATATGATCAATATATACTAATTGTGATTCTTCTTTATGTTCCTTATAAGTTCTTACATTATATTATTAAACAATAGAGATAAATTTCTAAATTAAAACTTGTTGAGGGGGTAAGTCATAATCATGAAACTAGTAGCAAAATAACATCAATCTATTAGAAAAACTTGCTAATAGTTTCAGCTTCATAGATTGTCAAGTTATCAAATTCTAAGAATAATTTCTCATAACTATAATTGTGATGTGCTAAAAAGAATACCTACATGAAGTGATTCCAAGAGTGAATGCACTTAGCTAGTATCATCTTGTACCATTCTTGGATCCTTCCTTAAAGTGTGAGAGTAAATAACCTGCAAATTTCATTGTCATTAGTGCTTTTAGAACATTTGCATTTATAAATAAACTGATCAACATGTTCCAAAGAAAAAATATTGTCACACTCACCATCATATTGCAATTCAGATATGGATTACAGTGGTCTCTTGGGTATTCCTATGATAGGCTTGCGTGATCTAGAAGCGTGATCCAATGTAGGAATGCATATAGGAGCCATGGCTAGTTAAAAATGTTAAAACAAGACTTCACACATATCAACTAGCTCAGGCCCTCCTTCTAGTGCCAAAAATGTTGAAGGGCAAAAATGACCTCATCAACATGTAAGGGGGACCACCCTATCAAGACGTTAAATCAGATACTTTTCCATTTGGAATGGTGGTTCCCATTGGTTCAATTGGGTCCAGATACCCTCTTTCCCTTTCTGCTAACTTGTGATGTTTCTATTTCTTACCAACAAGAAGAGAAATACTTGATCTACTTTCTTTTGAGTATAAATTGTTTACATTCAAACAGTAATGCTGGAAGTAAAAAATCATACTTACTAAAATAAAACTGGATAATTTATTTATAATGATAAGAGAAAAATAATAGTGCTTTTCTGCTCGTTACATAAATAAATAATGATCAATTTATTTATGATCCATTGATTAAAAATAAATGGTTCTCCTAGAATGACAAAAAACTACAACAGTGTAAATCCCCTGCCTCCTAAAGACTCGATCTTCTACCTGCAGAAAAGGACTAAATTGACCTACAATAGTGCAAATGAGCTTAAACCCTCCTCGATAAGTTATGCTGCAAAAAAATTGATCTGCTCCTTCCTCTAGTTATGGATTCGAATCCCCCCTCCTTGTTCAGGCATAATGTATTTGTTTTTATAACTTCTCATCCTTTGTCGCCTCCTCTACCTTTTATTCTTCCCACATCTAATAATTCGATCATAGCGTTACTGTTGTTTCCAGGTTTCGGAAACCGATTATGCCGAGGTGTAGTGGTCAAATCTTTAATTCCTAGGTTGCTATTAATTTATTCGGTCCAATAACCTTTCGCTCTAACACTATTTTGTTTTCCATTAATTTCCAAATGGAGTCAGATGAGGGATCTCGTGCGATCTCCATTCCCATCAGAAACTTCCTTATTGCATATGATTGAACTGTGAATGACAAGGAATTGATGGATCCTAAATAAATCCCTATTGTCAGAAGATATCCTTGCAATCATGGACTGGATTGACCGAATTCCTGGGTGTCAAGTGAATCAAGATTCGCTCGCAGGAACAACGAAATTTGTCCTAACAGTTTTCTTCTCAAAGTCGAGCAACAAGCAAATTTTAAATTGGAAAATTTGTGCCTGGCATTCTTTGAAATAGAGAAAATCCCATATATTATGTCAAAATCTGATTCACATTACCATGAAGTTCCTGCAATAAAGAAAAAAGGGCACAATTAGTTTGACAAAACGAAGAAATAATCTAATAAATTCTATTTTATGCAATCCTATCAAATTTTGTTGCATTCTGAATGCATAGGGGTTGGATTATCAAGTTGAAGGCAAGGAGTTTTGCTGCAAATCCATCGTTTTTCAAGGAATACCAATATTTGGATCCATGGTCAACAATCTGAAGGCCCAATTGGATGTTCATCTTTGGTCAATCTGCAGTAGAATAAAAATTCCCTTGGTTGAAAAATTTCCTTTAGATGAATCTCGCGTCATAGTGGAATGGCACCCGGGATGATACCAACGTGAGGTATACATATGTTTAATTCAAATCATGGTGATGAGAAGTTGTCAGCATGAGGAAAATGATGTAACTTCATGCGCTCTTTCAACTAATCACTACAATGTACAATTTTTTGAATATTAACAAGATAATTTGAGTTATGGAGAAAAAATCTGCGAAAATAAATAATAATTACGACATTTATTGAGAAGGGCGTGAATTAAGTCTGGAATTCATCCTAAGACTTAGGTTGGCCATTCAGAACGGGGATGGCCATAATTAGAAAACCAACTAAGCGGATGGCAAAATATTTCATTTATCATATTAGGTGAAAAACTCAGTTTTATAACTATAATATGTTACCAACTCATGCCGAAATCACTTATTTGTACGATTAATGTGAATTAAATGATGGCCTTCCTTCTTTATCATGACCCTGTTGAATTAAATAAATTAATAATGCACACTTTCGTCAATGCACGTGTTTCAAGCTAAGTATGATAAATAAACCACCAATGCGACCCAATGTGAAAAGTGAGGGGTTGTGGAAACCCAAGGTGTGGGATTTCCTTTTCGTGACCAGCGTCATTATGAAATACGAAAGATGGAAAAGAGATGCTAATTATCCAAAGAAAAGGATAATCAATCAAAGAATGTACATAAATCTCAAAAAACCAAGAAATAAAAAAAAAATGAATCATTATTCACTATCATGCCAAGAAAGAAGAGAGTTTTCTAAAAGCCAAAATGAAGGGTCCCCGTGATTTTGTCAGAAAATTTATGGGGGGGTTGTGGCCAGCAAAACTAGCCTAGATCTATATAATAGATACCCCTAAAGCTCTTTTTCACATTTGATCTTGAAGCTCTAGCATTCCCAAGGAGATCAAGGATCCCTCAGTGGAGTTCGCGGCGCTTTTCCGAGTGAGTTTTGCTTTTGTCGTCTTTTGCTGCTTTATTTGTTGTTTTTTGTCATTTCAATTCTGTGAGTGTTGTTTTGCTTGTTTATTTTCATGGTTGCTAGAATTTTACTTTATATTAGCTTGTACAAGTGTTGATTGTGTCCGTCGTTCACCTTTTAGAAGTGTCGCATCAATTTTCTTGCTTTTTCCCATTAGTGGTCGTCGTTTTGGTGACTCTCCATGCATGTTTGTTTTTCATTTTGCATGTTGATATTAGGCACTTTATTTGCACTGATATATCCATCCTTAGTCAGATATTCACTTTAAATTGCATCATCACTCAGACATTCTTATTTCCCACACTCTTTTCGCGAAGATGTGCCCTTCCCTTGGCCACCATTTTCCTTGCCTAGTTGGGCATTGCAAATTTGAAGGTTTGAGTTTGATGCTTGGCCTCTGAGACTGTGCAATTTGTAGTACCTAGTTAGTCAACTATGCATTGCACAGTTCTAGGGCTCAAGCCCAACCCTTCGCCACTAAGATTGTGCAATGCATGGTTTCTCCCTTAGTCTGCCATGTTGAACTGTGTATTGCTCAATTTCTAGCCTCAAGTTACACCACTGATTGTTGAGATTGTTAAATGCACAGTTTAATAATCTAGTCCCTCCCCCTTCACCTCCATAATTACACAATTTTCCCTCTAAGTTGTGTGGTTTCTGCTATGATCTTGCTTTGTGAGTTGATGTGCTGAAGCTAATGTATCTTTGCCATGAATTCATTTTCCTCCCAAATGTATTGTAGTTATTGAGCACTTACCTTCATGAGTCACTCTTATCATGGAACCCAAGAGATCTGCTTCAAAGGAAACCACTAAAATCAACATCGGGGAGGCAGTTGAGAGCACGACAGTGAAATTTCTAGTTTACTTAGATACTCAATTTTTCATAGAGAATGAATCAGATATCACATGGAAAAAAGTGAATGAAACATTCTCATCAAGAAGCTTCAAACCAAATCTAGAAGAATGAAAAGTCTATATCAGTGTCCAATGGTCACGTCTACACAAGGTTGCATGTTGGTACCCAACTTTCCCATGTGCAGACGTTGTCAGTTGGATACTATCTCATACAGATCCAAAGACTATGACTCTCAGTAGTGCCAACAGACAAAGGATTTATTATTTTCGAGCATCGGATTATCATATCATGCACCATATGGTGAAGCCAAAATCACTCATGGATTATCACTTCTATGCCACCTCTAGCTATTTGAGCATAAAGGATATTTTCAAAAGCTTGATGAAAGAACCAGTAAAGTTTCATCAAAAACCCACCAACACCTACAAGACAAAATATCTCTGGAGGGCCTATCAACTCTTGATAATTCTATGTTTTAGAATCTATGGTCAACATAGCACTGAGACCTTTCCTGAAGGGTGGGTATTCTTAATGAACTAGGTTATGAATGAAGGAACACCATTCAAATGTTCATAATTTTTGGCTCGATAGCTGAAGATCCATGTAGCCCATGCCCTAAATCCTCCCAAGGGTGGGCAAGCTATATTTTACATGTATTCCTATCTACTAAATGCAATCTATGCTCACAATTCATTCCCTGGAATGAATTGGAATTAGAAACCACGAGATCCTATTGTGCACATCTATTGCAAGTTGCTTTTAAAGTGCAACCATAGAGGAGTAATGGAGAAGCTAACTAATCACTTCCTCATTCCGCTTTATAATTTGATCTTTGAGGAGGGACCACCTTGCATATCACATGGGGAAATAGAAGTAGTGTCGAAGATAGTAGATTGGTTTGACTCACCAGATGGTACATTCCTAAGAGTGTTCGGTGGACAGAAGTCACCACATCTTTTACCGAGGTATGCCATCAATAAGTTAGTCATGTAAGAAGTTATGTACCATCTCTCCATAGGTTTGTTAGTGGTTTTTTAAAGGAATAATAAATCACTTTGTCCAACTCTTCCTATGTAAGTCAGATTGTATGAAATCAAGAATCTAAAAGTCGCGAAGACCAAAGGAAAGGTGATAGAAAAATTTTCATTCGATATTCTAGACTTCAACTCATATGATTTAAGGAATGTTTGCAAATACCACTGTGTAAGAATTCATTTTCAATGGCTAACCAAGACATTCTATAGGGTCGAGGAGGAAGAGTGGAATTTTTTTATAATGCCTCCAAGTCCCACGAGCTAGTCATATTTGTAGGAACTTCACAGGTTAATCTGCAAAAGGAAGTTAGTCTAGAGGCAGTACCAACAGAACTGTGGAACCCATTGTGTGAAAAGGAAAAGAGGAAGGTTGCATATGGCCCAGGGGAGAGCAAATCCACAAGCTGAAATCAGATCTGGTCATTCTCAAAGTAACTATAGCAGCACAGAAGAAGAGGAAATAGAGGGTGCATGATGTAGAGCAAAGGTATAGGGGAGAACAAGAGAAAAGGATATTGGAAGAAGAAGAAAGGCAGAAGAAGGAAGGAGAGTAAAGGTGAAGAGTAGAAGAAGAAGAAGCAACATGAAGAAAAGCCAAGGAGCAAGACCAGAACTAACAATTAAAGGAGGAGAGGAAACAGTTGTAGGACAAGGAGCTTCCTCAATAGATTGAAGAGTTGATTGATATTCAAGATATGGATGTGGAACTAAGCCATAGAATCAATATGTCAACCTAATGCTGAGCACACAACAGGTCACCATTCAGTATCTCCCTCCTCCAGCAACAGAGCTAGCTCCAAGTGAGGAAGAGGAAATTGTTCCTCTTGATGATGGTTCAGTTATGGACACATACAATCTATCTTATGATGAACATCAGAAAAATATTGTACAAGCACAAAAAAAACATTTTTCGGATGACCTTGCATCACTTACATTCATGAGAGAGAGTATTATTGTGGAATACACCATAGAAATGCAAATGTCATTGCCACAACCAACTTGGCCTTTGCATGTACAACAGAGTCAAACACTAGATATTTGATGGCTGAGAACAAATAGTTGGCAAAGAAATATCAGGATGCTAGGAAAGAGGTTGAGAAGCTCCAAGAAGAGGTGAAAAATGAAGCTTTTGGACAGGTATATCTGGAGGAATTGAAGGTTGTCATACTTGGATAAGTATCAATATTAGGAGATACCATGCAAAATATTTATGAGGAGCTTGTCACCATGCATAACACAGTTTTCCATTTGCGAATGCAATATAAATGTAAAGATAATTTCAAAGATCTTAAGGTGGTCCAAACATCTATTTTTGTCATGCATGAATTGTCAATACAATACAAAAGGGACCCTCTTGAATTGGGAATGAAAACAAGGCAAGAGGCAGAGTTGGAGAAAGCAAAGGTTCGCATGCACATCAAAAATAACAAACAACTCATTGCTAACATCTAGACCTCATATGCACAATTGTAAAACAATGTGTATTTCATGGTGAGATCACATAGAATCCCATCAATTGGCTCACTCACTAAGACCAACTGCAGGAATCAGGTCAGGCAGGAGATCTAATAATACTTGGAGTAGTTTAAAAAGATCACCAACAAGGAAGATCTTGAGGTGAATAGAAAGAAAATGCAAAAAGACATTGGTGGCCCTATCCAAATAAATACTATGTTGCTCCTGCTCAAGAAGGAAACACAAAATGGTTCCAAATCAGTGTACCCAGATGCAATGGAGGCTAGAGACCACTTCTATTTTGATACCATCACACAGTTTGGGGGAGTCATCGCGCAGTACGAAGCTTAGCACCATTACATGATCGAGGAAAAACAAGTGGAAGTTATTGAGCTGGAGTTTCCCCAAACTCAAGATTAACTTGCTTTGTCTCATTAGGCTATCTAGTTGGATCTACCTAATTTTTTCCTATATGGGTACGAGTATATTGTAATATTCTTTTGTAAATAGTTTTTAAGTGAAATTCCAAGTGTCAATTGTGAAATGTGAAGAGTCGTGTTGTAATGAAGTTGAAGAGTCATTTGTAAATAAGTTGAAGAGTCATGAGGGAAGTCTAAGAGTAAAAAAGGGGAAGTGAATCACGAGCTTGGGAGTTTGTTGAGAACCTTGGCTTCTCCATAGCATAGAGGGAGTATTTATTTGGAGGATCAGGCGTAGACTTCATTTTCTACTATTAGGGCTAGTGTTTCATTAATGGTATATGTATGATTGGAATTTTCACTTTAATAAAAGCTCATAGCCAACACATTCTCATGCATATGTGTTGGAAATTTTCTCACTACTGAGAGGAGGCGGGGGGGTGAATCAATAGTGACTTTGTTTCTTAACTTTTGTATACCTTTTCGATTTACTGAACACATTCACACATTCTTCTATTAGTAGATTAACTATCAAATCAAATAAAAAATGCCATGATCATCATATGAAATTCATAACATAATCAAAAAATCACATGCACAAAAGACACAAGAATCTTTGGTGGAAAAACCCCCTCCAGGGAAAAAACGACCCTTTTCTATTGTTGCTTCTCTGCTTCTAATTTTATTAATCAAGAAAATCAATTTACATCATCATAATTAGTTATGTTCTCATATGACATCGACTAAGTGAATACCCATCCACTAGAGACTCCTATCCCCTAAAATCCTCACCCAACGACTATTCGAATATGAGAATTCCAGTTCCTCTACTGAAGATACCTACACCCATAGGCAAAGAACACCCATCCCTACTTCACCAAACTATCTCAATATGATAATAAATAAATCCTCACCCAACGACTATTGGAATATGAGAATGCTACTTCCTCTACTAAATATACCTACACCCGTAGGCAAGGAACACCCATCCCTACTTCACCAAGCTATCTCAATATGCTAATCAATAAGGCCACATTTCACAATATTTCAAAATGGACCCCTACAAAAAGTAACAACAAATTTCTCTCTATGAAAATCTCAAACATCAAAATCATCTCAACCAAAAAATCTCAAATCTGCAAATATATCAATTGCAACTCAACTCAAATCACTACAACTTCCACTCACAATCACATTCCTTCCATACACTCACAATCATCCACACACCACTCTCAACATACATAGCCACAATACATTAGCTGCATATAATCAAAATTAATGCTATAGCTATGTGAAACAACTCTCTACCTCTACATACACAAATAAAACATTCATAACCAAGGAGCTATGATATCCTCATCTCCTCCTCCATAAAGCTCTCAAAACATGCACTAGAAACATGCCTTGAGCATAAGCATTAGCCTATGAAATTATTCTACAATAGGGCACTCAACCTCTAGGCTCTACACAGACTTCAGCTCTACAATATGAGCATTGACAAACCTCATAAATGGTAGAGTTTCTCCTCTATTTAAAAAAAAATCTCCATTTCTCCAGTACTCGCTTGATTAATGTGTTCACACCTCAAACACTTGATTATTCATTTGATTTAGTCAATAGAATCTTCTCCATAAAATTACAATTAATTTCCTTAAAATAAAATCATGAAATAGATGAGGAGCATGAGGAATCTGAATGAACTTTTCACTTACAAGCCAGTCACTTCATTAACACTACCCTTCATGCTATTGGGATCCATAGTTGCTTCCATAGGAAACTATCCATGCAACAGGACTGTTTCAGTCACTTTGGTAACCCACCATTAGTGAAACTAGGTAGAGGATGAAGGTAAAACACAAGGTCTTTAATTCATAATTGCCTCCAACTTATTTCTCAACATCTCTAACATCTATAAAACTTGTCCAATTCCTCACAAAACTTAGAGCCATCTTTGCAACCTCCTTTTGAGTTTATACATGAAGTATTCATCATAAATACAATAACAAACTCATGAGAGAAGAAATTATATCAAGTGGCATCAATCATGAGACTCAGTTGTACATGTGATCATGATAACCTCTACAACACCTTTAGACATCATCAAAATTCCAAACCATAAATCAGGAGCATAAGGGACACATCTCAAAGAGAAACACCTCAAGCATCATATGCATGGAGACCTAGTTAGTCAATCAACCATCAAAACTGTCAAAGCTAATCATCAAAGCACCTTGAACACAAGCATATGTCACAACAACCATTCATAATCAAATACCATCAAACAACAAAGTATATGCTTATCATCTCCAAACCAAGTCTAGGTTGACATCAATGCTAACCATCACTAACTGTAGCTCTCATGAACTATCACCTCATCACAACATCAATGTAGTCTCCAATACCATGCTATTATGTAGACAACAATGCTAACCAAACAAATCATCACAAAATCAATGCCAACAAGCCCCCCCTTTGGCATTGATGTCAACCTTGGTTGGGTCAAAAAAAACAACCTCATTCACTCCCCCTTTGACATCAATGGCAAAGGTAAAAAATAAATCCATCAATGCTCATTGAAAGACAAAGGATAACACAGTTTATCCAAGCAACAACCACTCTCACTCCTTTATGAGCAACAGTAATAACAGGATCTCCATATCATGGAAGTAGTAGCAAGACATTCTCCTAGGTAGAAACACATCATATGCACCAGCAATAGCAGTACCACTAAACTCAAAAACAACATAAGCATCAATAACAATATACCATGGGAAACATTACTCTCTGCATAATCATCACCAACAACAGACCCATCAACAACAACATCAAGCAACAACAAAAATGCCTCTAAGCAGTAGGAATATCCTTTGACTAATACACATTGATCTCATGAAAACATAGAAATACCAACCGTTCTCCCTCAAGAAGAAATATAGTATCTTCTTGATCAACAAGCACATGAAAAACATGCTCCCCCTAAGCATTATAATAGTGAGCAGTAGTAGCACAATAAAAGTGTAGTGTGGGAACAAACATATCACGAACAAGATGATGTGGTCATCAACACTCTCTCACTGAAATTTATCCTCTTAAAGATGTACAAGAGGATACAAAAGTATCACCAAGTTGTTGTGACAATCATTTCCTCCATGCCACATGAAAGAGGCTAAAGAACCAAGGACTATGACCCAAAAATATTTGCAACGAAAATACAAGGCAATGATAGAATGTGACTATTCAATTCCTTCTCAATGCTCAAAAAATGAATCCACCCAAGACTCAAGAATGATACATGATATTACATGGCTCCATAATGGATTTGAAAGCCCACATATGGTTATAAAACATAACATATACCAGTTGAAACAAAACTAAAATGATTCTCAAATCTCTCTCTGAAGAAATTCTTGACTTATGACCACACATACAATATGATCCATGACTCATAATATGAGAGTACAAATTTATAACTGTCACACTAACATAAACACCAACCCATGATCAAAATCAATAACTCCATGCCAAAAGGAAATAGACTCAACTCTCTCCAAAAAAAAATCTAACACATGTCATGAATTAGCAACCTGCAACAATAATAGTGAGCAACCCCAAGATCACAAGTATTCATGAATAAATCATAACAACAACTATCCAACAACATGTAAAAATAACCAGTAAGTAGCAAGAGTCAATCATCATAACCTCCAACTGCTGTAGAAACAAACTTATAATCCTAAAGCAACCATCAGAATCCCATGCATTATGAGTAACAACATCATCAATGACTTCAAATTCAATAATCTAATCTAAAATCAATAATGTAACAATAGTATATGGAAACAATCCTCAAATAATTAACCATGCAACCATGTTATTGCGGCACATCCTCTAGAAATAAGATTATAATCCTAAAGCAACCATCAAAATCCCATGCATTATGAGCAACAACATCATCAATGGCTTCAACTTCAATAATCTAATCTAAAATAAATAATGCAACAATAGTATATGGAAACAATCCTCAAATAATTAACCATGCAACCAAGTTATTATAGCACATCCTCTAGAAATAAAATGACCATCAACACCAAAATAATGTGCAATAACTATGCAATAATACTCCTCAAAAACCTATCAGCAACTCTTTAGGTACATTCATGCATCTCTAATTCTTCCTCATGTGAAATATGACAATCTAAAGAAATACTATGAGTGAGGGATTCAATGAGAGTAACATCATTCTTTCAAGCTATCACAAAACTTCCCATGAAGGCAATAATATCCTGGATGACATAAATTTTATACATGCATAACATATAATCATATCAAACGCCCCCTAATCATATGCCATTTCTCCATCAACTATTGCTTGTTGTATAATACATTCATTAGTGTGCATAAATATAAATGATCTTCAAACTACATGTTTGCAACAACCAACATTCATGATACAAAAAAAAAATGACATGCAACATATTAATCCTTGTAGACTCCCCCTGAACTCATACACTTTCTCCTTCTATGCCTCAAACCAGTCTTATGGACCTGAACTGAATAGATTCATGAGGCTTAAAATACCTCGTTTTAATCACATGCACCTATAAAGTTTGGATTCTCTTGAAACCATCTCCTATTGCGCACAGGATAAATATCTACTCCCCTTGAGTAGAATATCAATTTTCAAACCAATACATTCTTCTTTGATGCCTTTTGAAGAGATATTTCTTTGCAACTCATCGTTTCTCTTCCATACCTTCCTTTTCTTCAATGGTGGGCTTTCTCTTTTTGTTGCCTTGATCCTGTCAAATATGCAAGCTAAATCTTTATCACCATATTTTTTAGACTTGAAACAATGGTTATTGAAAAAATTTTGTTTTCTTGCAAAAAAAATACATTTTCTAGCATGGTGACCATAATGATTGCAAGAAAAACAATACTCATGAAATAAATTTTGATACCTTGTGCTTTGATTTGCTAGACGATGAACACTTGGATGCTTCCCTGTCTTCATAAACTTCTGTATCTTATGATTATGATCTTCTTTCTTTTTCTTTTGCTGACGAACTCTTTTCTTCTTTGACTTCCTTTGATGATGTTGCTTCCTAGGCCCTTGATTAAATTGTGATGTGATGGTTTGCTTATGATTTTCTGCTACATGGTCATCCTTCACTTTATCCTCTCCTTTTACAAGACTCTATCCTTCCTCAAAACCAAATATGGTTTTTATAAGAGGATATATCTTATTGATAAGGATCTCATCTAAATTTTTTCTTATTTTCTCCAACTTCCTATATTGAGATAGCTGCTTATTTTCATTTTCAAGCTCACATATCAAAGAGGCTAATTCCCCTTCTAATCTTGAAAAATACTCTTCCTGATCTTGCAGTTGGTTGTTCAACATCTTATTTTCCTTGATGACATCTTCATGTGGTATCTATTGATCAATGTATTTCATGTCAATGCTATCATGGTTTCTCTTATTATCTCCTTGAGAGGATATTCGATCTTCTTCTTCTATGAATGTATAATCTTCTATAATAATATCTTTTTCTTCAATAATAGAGTGAGGTTCTTCAATAACTTTTGAAATATGAGATCCTTCTCTTCCATACATATTATGTAGCTTATCCATAATCTCTTTTATAGTTTTTTTGTATATTACTTTAGTAACATCATGATCTAATAGGGTTCTTAAGATGGTCTTTTTGCCTTTCTCATTTGATTCATTATATGTATTATATTCTAATGAGAGAAAAACATTCACATCAAGATCAATAAAATATCCTTCCAACCTTACCTTCCATAATGCATAATTCGATCCCTTAAGAGTAAGAAGTCCATCTGCTCCAAACTCTCCTTGGTAGCCATGATCTACCTTCCAGTGGTGAAGTTGCAACAAAGGCACCATGCTCCGATACCTATTGTTGGAAATGTGCTCACTACTAAGAGGTGGGGGGTTGAATTAGTAGTGAATGTGTTTCTTAAATTTTGTATTCTTTTACAATTTATTGAACACATTCACACATTATGCCATTAATAGATTAACTATCAAATCAAATAACAAATTCCATGATCATCATATGAAAGCTATAGCATAATCAAGCAATCACATGAACAAAAGAAACAAGGATCTCTAGTGGAAAACCCCCTTCCAGGGAAAAAGCAACCCTTTTCTATTGCTTCTACTTTGCTTCTAATTTTACTAATCAAGAAAATCAATTTACATCATCATAGTTGCCTATGTCCATTAAGGAAGTTTCTCATATGACATTAACCAAGTGAACATCCATCCACAAGAGACACCTATCCCCTAAAATCCTTTCCCAACAATTATTGGACTATGAGATTCCTACTTCCTCTACTGAAGGTACCTACACCCGTAGGAAATGAACACTCATCCATACTTCAACAAGCTATCTCTATATGACGATCAATAGGGCTACATTTCACAATATTTCAAACGGTATCCATGCACAAAGGAACAACAAATTTCTCTCTATTAAAACCTCAATACATCAAAATCATCTCAATCAAACAATCTCAACTCTTCAAATACACCGAATGTAACTCAACTCAAATCTCTACAACTTCCACTCACAATCATCCACACACCCCTCTCAACATATATTGCCACAATACATTAGATTCATATAATCAAAATGAAATCTAAAATAGCCAACATAAGCATGAAATATTGCTACAGCTATGTGAAACAACTCTCTTCCCCTACATACATAATTAAAATAGTCATAACCAAAGAGTTATGATCTCCTCATCTCCTCGTCCATCAAGCTCTCAAAATATGCAATAGAAATATGCCTTAAGCACAAGCATTAGCCTCTAAAATTCTTCTGCAATAGGTAACTCGACCTCTAAGATCTACACAAACTTCAACTCTGCAATATGAGCTATGAGTAACCTCACAAATGGTAGAGGTGATCCTCTATTTAAAAAAATTCTCCATCTTCTCCACTACTCACTTTATTAATGTGTTCACACATCAAACACTTTATTCTCTAGTTGATTTAGTCAATAGAAGATTCTTCATAAAATTACAATTAATTTCCTTAAAATAAAATTGTGAAATAGCTAAGGAGTGTGAGGAATCCAGAGATAGTTTTCAATTACAGGCCTATTTTCTCCCTTCACACTATCATGCATGTTCCTGAGATCCATAATTTCTTCCATAGGATACTCTCCATGAGACTAGATTGTTCCAATCGCTCTGATGACCCACCATTAGTGCAACTGGGAATAGGATGAAGGTAAAACACAAGGTATTCAATGTTGAGCATATCTGACATCTATAAAAAAATTCCAAGTCATGAAAATTCTTAGAGCCATCTCTACAACCTTCATTTGAGCTTATACATGAAGTAGTCATCATAAATACAATAACCAACTTATGAGAGCGGAAACTATATCAAGTGGCATCAATCATGAGACTTAGTTGTACATGTGATCATGAAAACCTCTACAACACCATTAGAAATCATCAAAATTCCAAACCATAACTCAACAACATCAAGGACACATCTCAAAGAGAAACACCTCAAGCATCATTTGCTTGGATACCTAGTTAGTCAATTAACCATCAAAAATATCAAAGCCAATCATCAAAGCACCTACAACACAAGCATATGTCACAACAACCATGCACATGCCAATACCATCCAACAACCAAGTATAGACATATCATCTTCAAACCTAGTCCAGGTTGACATCAATTCCAACCATCACTCACTACAACACTCATCAACTATCACCTCATCACAACATCAATACAACCTCCAACACCATGTTATTAGGTTGACATCAATGCCAACCAAACAACTCATCACAACATCAATGACAATAATATGTTGTGAATATAGTAGGAATATTCTTGTTGTATTTGAAATGTATGTTATTTAACTTACGTAACTCTTATGAACTATTTTGTTTACATTAGTATGAATCTTGTTGAATGTGTGTTGTTGTATATCTCCATCACTTTAAACTTGTGAGTTGTTTTGAAGTCTAGCTTGTGACATCTTTATGCTCATGTGTTCCTTTCAATCTGCATACTATTACAGGCTTCTAAGGAGCTCACTCATTTTCCCTTCATTGTGTTAGAACCCTTCATGCAATGCACTTGACCCTCTATAAAGTTACACACTTGTTCCCACCAAAGTCTTAAATACACCACTCTATGTGTTATTGCAACCAAGGCACATCATTAAAACCATATGCTATAACAACTGATCTGTATTCCAGATGGGGATCCTACACAAAATGGTGTGAGATATAATTGAGACTTCATATAAGGGAGAACCCCTAAGTGTTCGCTGGTCTGGAACCATCAACATTTATAGTGCTAGAATGAGGGCCACATGACAAATTGAACCCGTGAATTCTATTTGAACTTTTTGTATCTTAATGGCTTCTTCCCATATCTTAACCCCAACAAGTTTTTCCAGAATTGTGACTCTAAAAGTGCCAGTGGGAATAATCAATGACTTGTCACATCTAAAGTTTGATTGTGAGGGTGTAATAACCATTCTTGAGCACACCACTCGCTTTTCCAAAATTTGCACTAAACACAATGTTCACTATGAGGATACTAATTATGTATCTCAAAATATGTCTGTATCTCAATTTTATTACCCTCCATATGTTTTACACGATCCTATCACTCAATCATTGGAGGAATCATACCTGACGAACATGTTTGCGAAACACAAAAATTTCACTTTCTTCATGTTTTCCAAATTTGGAAGTTCGAAATATTATGCTTGCATGTCATCTTGTCATAGTGTGTATGAACACCATAATGCATTTGTGGAGTGTCTTGCGTGCACTTTTATATCATATTTTTCTGTGTACATTTTCAAACTTTGAATGTCATGCCATGTATCACTCTATCTTTCTCATCTCTTGTTATTCTTGTCTATCTTTCATGACATGGATTCCCTCACTTTTATATGCGATCCATGTGTCTATGGTTTCACTAGAAGTTTCATTTCACATAATCTTGGACTATTCTTGGTTAGTTTAGTAGTAGGAGTAGTTGGTTTTTATTCGTTTCTTTGTTTGTTTTTTTTCTTTTTTCCCTACCCCTTTTCTTTCCTTTTTCCTATCATTGTAGGATAGCTTTCGCATGAGATCATGCTTGGTTTATGAAGCGAGCATGGTGAAGCTCAAAAGGAAATTGTGATATTGTCAATTCTTTGTTATCTATTTATTCCCTCTCTTTGCATGGATCTTGCACTCTTTATTCAATGACAACCTGATGGAAAATATCTTCTTTCTAAGAGAAAACCATAGTGAAATCACGATGTTTAATCTATAACTAATACCACCTATTGTAATCAGTTTTTATGATTTTCCATTTTTTAATTTTCAGCTAAGTCAAGTAGAGTACGGAGGGGAGGAAGCTTTAACAAGTGAATTGTATTTCAAAGGTGTATAAATAGCCTTCTCTGAAGGGACAACCTCTTATGCTCTCAAGAAGTCAGGATCCCTCTTCCACCACATTAAATTAATAAGTGCCTATGCACAGTTCTTTGAAAAAAATGCAAAAATATGATAAAGGGTGAAAGAAGAGAAAGGATTCCTACATGGGGAGGTGAAAAAAGAAACTTCGTTGGGGTACTATCCAAGCTCGTTGGAAGTGGAGCAATGTTTGTGTCCTAAAAAGACTCCGTCGGGGTACTATCCAAGCTTGCGAGCAGCGGAGAAACACCAGATATGAAAGCCAAGACTTGGACAATCCTTTTTCACTTGTGTATCTATATACTCACCGTCCTCAATCGAAACAAGTAAGTTTGACTTTTCTTTGTTAATGTACTTCCAATGAAGAGAATGGTAAGGACTATATAGTTAACCTAAGATAAGTAATCAAGTTATGGTAATTAATGAACTGAACAATGCTTCCTAAAGAGTTAGACCATTTTGCATGAAGTAAGACCCATATAGAGACCTGGATTTTTACCAGTGTGTCCCCAAGTGTTGTAGCTTCTACAAACACCCTCCAAAATTTTTCCCATGCTTATATTTTTCAGCCTTCCTTCTGTCCACAAGAGCTTATCTTTCATTGTTGTCAATTTTTCATGCTTTTATCAAGACTTATCTTTTCATGTTATACATGTGGTTCCTTGTTTTCATCTCAACCTAACCCTTTACAATTACAAGTTAGCCTCTTTCCTTGAAATTGCAACATTGTTGGGCCTCCCTCTAGAAGATGTGCAATCTTGGAAGGAAGACTAGCCTTGATGAGTTAAACTATGTAATCCTACTTAGAAGGCCAACCTTGAGCTTGGAAACTGCGCATTTCTGGATGGAAGCCCAACCTTAAGCTCATAAACTATGCAGATCATCCCTTGAGCTCAAAAACTATGCAATGCACTAAGTCAAGGAGTTTCCTAGTCCTTCAAAACTGTGCAATCTTTCTTGGCAGTGTGCATGCCTGATTTCCTCAAAATGAAAGAAAGAGAAAAACCATCCCTAGAAAATAGGGAGTCATTAGTTAGTTTCCCGAAGGTGGAAAAGTTACTATTTTTATAAATTTTTTCCAAGCATCACTTTTCCTTGATTTTAGGCATTCACGTAGTGCTAGACGACAATGGCTTTCTTATTTTCCCTTCATTGTGTTAGAACCTTTCATGGAATCCACTTTATCCTCTACAAAGTCACACACTTGTTCCCAATAAATTCGTCAATACACCACTCTATGTGTTATTGAAGCCAAGGCACACCATTAAAACCCATTGCTTCAAGAACTAGGTTGTATTCCAGATGGGACTCCTACAACAAATGGTGTGAGTTCTAATTGGGACTTCATATCAGGGATACCCCCTAAATGTCAGCGGATCTAACACCGTCAACATTTCTGGCACTAGAAGGAGGCCCAGATGACAAGCTGAGCCTATGAAGTTTGTTCGAAATTTCCATATATTTAATATCTTCTTCCAATATCTTAATGCTGACATGTTTTTCCATAACTGTGAATTTGAAAGTTCTCGTTGGAATAATCAATGACTTTTCACATCTGAAGTTGGATGGTGAGGGTGGAACAACCATTCTAAAGCACACCGCTTGCTTTTTCAAATTTTGGACTAAACACAATATTCACTATGAGTATATTGCATGCATGTTGTTTGTCATCAAATTATAAGCACGTGTAAGGGAATGGTGTTACACATTTCCAACCTCTTTCATACACTCTTTCAAACATCTTGTCAAGGAGATTTACCGCGCCTTTGACAGGTATGATTATAAATATGTTTTCAAGAAAATCATGCATTTGAGAAAAGCACCTGATGTATCACTTAACGATTTTCATGATCGTTTCATTCATTTTTTTATGAATTTTCTAAAGATGATATCGATTGGAATTTAATGAAAGAGAAGTTCAAATTTCTTGTTCATATTTCTATGAATCCAAATGAATATGAATCTTTTGAAAGTCTCCCAACATACACTAGTGATGGAGCTTCTAAATTTGTGATGAAGGAAGTTTTTGTTCCAAGTGACTCTTCATCTTTCCCTCATCAAAAAAATCCATTTACGCAGGTTGAGATTGGATGGCTTGATAATTCATCCACTGAGCTAATGCCTTCTTCTCCAACCCCATATTTTCAGGATTCTAATGCAAGTTTGGACTATGAGTTTGATTTTTCTAGTCGTGATATTTCTCCTTGTCCTCCATTTGTTGTTTCTGTTGGTCCTCCATTTGTTGTTTCTGTTGGTCCTCCTGATTGTGAGCTGTTGTTTTCCCTGGTTTCAATCTGTTCTATTGATTTCTATGAGGATCAAACTCAGGATCAACTTCGTGTTGACTAGCCAACTTGTGATATAAATTACAATGATTATGTGTGGGAGTCTATTTCGGAAAAAGAATCTGTGATGAAATTTGATCTTTCTCCTTCCACACTTCTCCCTCATTACCCTAACATCTTCCACAATTCTATCGTTCTTGTTGAATCTTCTGAAGAATTAGTTTTTCATGATGTTATGTTTGATCATACACAGAACTGGTGGAATGTGAGTTTCACATTTGAACATGGAGAGAAAGAATATCCTTTTCCAGATCTTTCCAATCCATCACCTAATCATTCTTAAGAAACGAAAGGTGAAATTTCTTTTTCTCAATATTTCCCTCTTTATGATTCATCAGATCATGAGGATGTCGCTATGTTTGATCTTGAACTTTCTGGTTGTGGTTATTGTGATATATTCTCTAATTCATCTAGTCACCACTCTGATTTTTTTGCTAATGATTTTTTCAAGCCACCAATTTTTGATGATCTACCATTCAATGTTTTGGAACAACCACAAGTTGTTGAGGCACTTCAACTCGTGATGATGGTTATGTCAGGCTCTCACATTCTTGATGTGAGTTCCAATTCTGGTGAGAATAGTTATGTACCTTTCAGGGATCCTCATCACTCTGTCGCACAAATTGAAAATACATCCATATATCAATTTTTGAACCCCCCATGTGTTTTGCATGATCTTATTTCTCAATCATTGGAGGAATCATACCTATCAAGCATGTTTGTGAAATATATTTTTGTCACTTCATGTTTTCCAAATTTGAAAGTTGAAAGATTTCTCTTGCATGTCATCTTGTCACAGTGTGTATGAAGACCATAATGCATTCACAGAGTGCCTTGCATGCACATTTCTATCATATTTCTCGACGTGCATTTTCAAAATTTGAATATTATGGCATGTATCAATTTATCTTTCTCATGTGTTTTTATTCTTGTATATATTTTATGACACAGATTCCCTCGCTTTTATAGGCCAGCCCATGCATCGATGGTTTCACTGTAAGTTTCATTTCACATAAGCCTGGCCTATTATTAGTTAGTTTAGGAGTAGGAGTAGTTGGTTTGTTTTCTTTTCTTTGTTTGTTTTTGTTTTTCTTTCTGCGCTACCCATTTTCTTTCCCTTTTCCCATCATTGTAAGATAGCTTTCGCATGAGACCATGTTTGGTTTCTGAAGTGAGCATGGTGAAGTTCAAAAGGAATTTATGCTATTGTCAATGCTCGGCTATCCATTTATTCCCTCTCTTTGTGTGGATCTTTCACTCTTTAGTCGAAGATACCTTAATGGAATAGACATTATTTCTCGGAGAAAACCATAGTGAAATCATGATTCTTAATATATAACCATTACCACCTACACTAATCGGTTTTTAAGATTGTTCATTTTTGTCTTTTCAGCTAAGTTGTCTAAAGTAAGGAGGGGAGGAAACTTCAACAAGTGAACTATATTTCAAAGTTGTATAAATAAACTTCTCTAAAGGGACAACCTCTTCTGCTCTAAATAATTCAGGATCCCTCTTCCGACTCATTAAATTAATCAGTGCCTATACACAGTTCTCTGAACAAAATGCAAAAATATAAGAAATTTTGAAAGAAGAGAGAGGCTTTGTGTATAGGGAGGTGAAGCAAGAAACTTCGTTGGGGTACTACCTAGGCTTGTTGGCACTGGAACAATGTTTGTATCCCTAAAGTGATTCTTTCGAGTTACTGTTGAGGCTTACTAGTAGCAGAGAAACACTAGAGATGAAAAATAACACTCCAACAATCCTCTTTTACTTGTGTATCTATATACTCTCTGTCCCGAATTGAAACAACTAAGTTTGACTTATCTTTGTTAATGTGTTGCTGACGAAGAGAATGGTAGGGACTATATCTTTAACCTAAGCTAAGTAATCAAGCATTTGTAATCAATGAAATGAATAATACTTCCTAAGAGTTAGACCATCTTTTCATGCAGTAAGACCCATACAGAGAGTTGGAGTTCTACCAATGTGTTGCAAAGTGTTGTAGCTGCTACAACCACCCTCCAAAGGTTTTCCCATGATTAGATTTTGGAGCCTTCCTTCTGTCCACTGGAGCTTATATTTCACTATTGTCATGTGCTCATGCTTTTATCAAGACTTATATTTTCATGTTTTACTTGTGATTCATTGTTTTGATCCCGACCTAAACGTTTGTAATCAAAAGTTAACCTCTTGCCTTTACCTTGCAGCATTGTTGGGCTTTCCTCCAAAAACTGCACAATCTTGGAAGGTAGGCTAGCATTGATGAGTTTAAATAGGAATTCCTTCTTGGCGGACCTGCCTTGACCTTGGAAGCTGCGCAGTTCCGGATGGCAGCCCAACCTTAAGCTCGAAAACTGCCCAAACAATCCCTTGATATCAGAAACTGCATAATGCACCAAGACAAGGAGTTGCCCATTCCTTCGGAACTGTACAATATTTATTCACAGTTGCATGTTTGATTTCCTAAAATGAAAAAAAAGTGACAAATAATCCCTAGAAAATAGGGATTCATTACTTAGTTTCTCGAATATGGGACAATTACTATTTTTAGAACTTTCAACCAAGTGTCACTTTTCCTTGATTTTAGGCATGCATGTCATAAACCCTAACCAACCTAGATATATATAATAAATGCCTATATAGATAATTTACACATTCGATCTTGGAGATATAGCATTCCCAAGGAGATCAAGGAGCCTTCGGTGGAGTTTTCGATGCTTTTCCGGGTTAGTTTTTCTTTTGTCGTCTTTTGCTACTTTTTTTGTCTCTTTTTGTCGTTCCTCTTTTGTGAGTGTTTTTTTTCTTGTTTATTTTCATGTTTTCTAGTGTTTTACTTTATATTAGCCTGTACAAGTGTTGGTTGGGTGTGGAATTCATATTTATTAGTGTCGCACCAATTTTCCTATTTTTTCCCATTAGTGGTTGTCGTTTCAACGACTCTCCATGAGTGTTTATTTTCCCATTTGCACGTTGATATTATGCCCTTGATTTTCACTTATCTATCTATCCTTATTCATATCTACACTTTAACTTGCACCATCAATCAGATCTTCCAGTTTCCCACACTCTTTTTGGGTAGATCTTCCCTTCCCTTGGCCAACATTTTCCTTGTCTAGTTGGGAATTGTGCAATTCCAATTCTCAAGATTGATGCCTGGCCTCTTAGACTATGTATGTGTAGTGCATAGCTATACCAACTATGCATTACATAGTTCCATGGCTCAAGCCCAACCATTGGCCACTGGTACTGCGCAATGCGTAGTATCTCCCTTAGTCTAACTAGGCTGAACTGTACATTGCGTAGTGTCTAGCCTCAAGTTGTACCATTGGCTGTTGATACTATGCAATGTGTAGTTCGTCTAGCCAGTCCCTCCCCCTTCACCTCCAGAATTGTACAATTTTCACTTTTATTTGTGTGGTTTTTGGAGTGATCTTGTTTTTTGGGTTGATTTGCTAAAGTTAATGTATCTTTTCCATGAGTGCATTTTCCTTCCACAAGTATTGGAGTTGTTGAGCACTTATCTTTATTAGTCATAATTATCATGACACCCAAGAGATATCCTTCAAAGGATACCACTGAAATAAGAATCGAGGAGGTAGTTGAGAGTATGCCAATGAACTTTCAAGTTTACTCAGATACTGAATTTTTAATAAAGAAGGAATGTGATATCACATGGAAGAAAGTGAATGAAACATTCTCAGAAAAAAGCTTCAAAGTAGATCTGGAAGAATCACGGGTCTATATCAATGTCAAATGGTAAGTTCTACATAATATTGCATGCAAGTACTTAGCTTTCCCATGTGTAGACATTATCGGCTGGATACTTTCTCACACAGAAATACTACGACTCTCAATAATGCTAGTGGACAAAGGCTTTCCCATTTTCTGTCACTGGATTATCATCTCATGTACCATTTTCTAGAGCCAAAATCTCTCATGGATTCTTACTTCTATGCCACATCCAACTATTTGAGCACAAACAATATTATCAGAAGCTAGGTGAAAGAGCCAACAAAGTTTCATTAGACACCCACCAACACCTACAAGACAAAATCTTTCAAGAGGGCCTATCAGCTCTTAATAATTCTATGTTGCAGAGTCTATGGTAAGCAGAGCACTGAAACCTTCCCTGAAGGGTGATAATTCTTATTGAACCAGGTTGTGAACGAATTATACCATTCAACTAGTCATAATTGTTAGATCTATGAAATTTTCTAAATAGAAATCCAACTACAATGATTAATATTATTTCTTCTACTTATTATCTCATAAAGAAGTTATTCACAATGTTCCTATAGAAAATATCGAAATATATTCTACTGCATCCTTCACAATTAAAATATTGCAGAAAGTAAATGCAAAGAAAAATACCGGCACAAATTCAATCACAATGACACAGTTATATTTGGATAATTGTCCCCGGAAAAACCCAATGTGGGAAAACCAGTGCAGCAAATTAGAGTTTCTTTATTATTCTTCAGCAAAATGGAAGTGAGAAAATTTACAGACATTTCCTGAAAAATATCAGATCTAGGAAAGGTACTCCTCTTCCCTCTAAGCCCTTATGCATCCCTCTACATCAATTTTCCCACACTAGCTTAGAGTCAAACTGCCCATGCAGTCCCAGTGTCAACCTGCCTTTGCACTGCCTCTTTTTGCATCAACCTCCTTCTACGCTATCTCTCCCTGCTCTACATTTTATTTCCTTGCACTCTCAAATGATTTTGATGCCCTCTCTTCCATTCTCAATTGCAACTCTCCCTCTCATTTGATTTTTTCTTACCGAACTTCGACCAATTAGAAAATCGATCTTACTCAGGTAACTGAGTATCTGCCTCTGGTGCATTCTCCAAGTGCTCATCAAGCCTTCTCTTATAATCCTCTCATTGATCAATAAATGGCCCAAATTAGATCGTAATCAATGGATAGGATCATATTGACTTGATCTCTGCCTTCCTAGAAGTTTCACCAACAATTTAGATTAATACCCATTAATTATTTTAATTTCCTAAGTTTAGACTCAGGGTCCCATTAAAAATAATTAATTATTTTAATAAAACTTTCTCCGGGTGGAATTTCCCAAAACAGTTTCTAGGTATTGGAGAATGCATGTTTCTAAGCCTCCCTGCAACATTGGAGACTTAGATCACATCTGATGCTACTAGAAATCAACACTCCCTCTTAATGAGGAATGGACTCTAGCAATGCAACCTATTGAAGCATTACTCTCTTCTGTAACATCTCCTTCTATGTTGCTTGTGTTTGACATGTTGTCCACCAACCACTGCACAAACTTTGCATCTGTACTGTTGCTGACCCTGCCACTATCAACACTGCATCTGTACTGCAACTCCCTCAGCCACTATAACTGAGAAATCACTTGTTTCTGCTACTAAAATAGATTCTCTACCATAACCATCTACTCTTTGAATTGAATGAACTTAGCTCTTCCTAGATCCTTTGTGAGTATGTCTAATACTTGATCTCTTGTGGGGACATATTGTAGATATATCGCCCCATGCTGAACACAATCTTTGATAAAGTGACATCTGATATCAACGTGTTTTGACCGATCAAGAAATACTGGATTCTCAGATAGTTTGATACAACTCTAATTATAACAATAAACCCCGGTCGTTTCCATCCTTTTTCTAAACAAGCTCACAAACAGTTTTCTAAGCCATATATCTTCACACGTAGCTATGCTAGCTACCATATATTTTGCTTCTATTGAGCTCAGCGCTACCAACTTCTACTTTTTGTTACACCAATATATCATCCCTGATCCAACACTGGAGCAATACCCCGAGGTACTTTTTTGGTTTACTGAACTACCTTCTCAGTATGCATCTGTGAAACCATTAAATCTGACATCCTCCCCATGGGAGTATTTCAACCCATATCTGAGTATTCCATGCACATAATTGAGAATGTGTCTAGTTTCTTCCCGATGCACCCTTTTCGGTTCCACCATGAACTGACTAAGAGTGTTGACATCAAAGCAAATGTTTGGCCTAGTGTTGATCAAATACATGAACAATCTAATGAGTTGTCTGTACAAGGTGGGTTCCACTTCCTTGTCTCCTGATGCATCTATTTTATTACAGTTGGTGATCATGGGAGTAGCCATGGGTTGAAAATCTTGCATTTTGAATCTCTTAGAACCTTTGTAGCATATCTTCCTTACCCAAGGAAGATCTCCCCATTCTTCTGCCAAAATTCTAACCCTAGAAAATAATGCATCAACCCCATGTTCTTCATGTTGAATTGAACTTCAAGATTCTTCTTACAATCTTGTATGGCCCTGGGTGACCCTATTAAAAAAAATTCATCCATATATAATACCAAAATAAGTGGCTCATTCTCTATCATTAAGTGGTAGAGATTGGGATCAACATCACCTTTGACAAATCCCAACTACTACAAGTAACTATCAAACCGACCATACCATGCTCTTGGTGCTTGCTAGAGCCCATACAAGGCTTTGTTAAGTCTAAAAACATGAGTTCTCTTTTCATGGGTTTCAAATACTTTGGGTTGTTCTATATACACCTCCTCTTCTATCACCCCGTTCAAGAATGTTGTCTTGACATCCACCTGGTGGATCTCCCATCCTATTTGTGCTGCTAGGGATATAATGGATCTAATAGAGGTGTATCGGGTAACTAGGGCGAAGGTATCTTCATAGTCTATTCCTTCTTTTTGAGCATACCCCTTTGCCATGAACTTAGCCTTGTACTTCTCTATGTTTCCATTTGCAACATACTTGATCTTATAGATCCATCGTGATCCTACAACTGATCTATCCTCTGGTCTAGGTACTACTTCCTAGACATCATTCGTCATGATAGAGTTGTACTCTTCTACCATGGTATCCTCCCACACTTGGTGTTGAACGTCTTCCTGAAAGCTAGAGGCTTATTCAACCTGATCTACCAATGCCTGGTATCTGTCAGGTTGTCCACACTACCTTTTCTCTGTTCTAGGAGCTCCAACAAACTCCTTTGTGTCCCTCAGTATCTGCCATACTTCTCTGTTGGTTCTACCACTAGTGGTGGGAGGTTCAATTAACTCCTCCTCTCGATCTTGTTGTTCCATTTGCTAAGAACTATTTGAATTTCCTCCTTCTAAGTTGTTGGATTAGTGGGTCTTGAACTAGGTTCAGAGTTAGTTTTTCCAAACAAATCCCTACACTAATAGCCCTTTCGGCATCAACCCGTAGAGCGTGAACTAAAGTCTCATCTGAAGTAGTATGGGGGGATGCTGGAACCAAGTTTTTGCACCTAGAGATGATTGTGATGTCATTTTGTGCCCTAACCTACCTTCACGTAGGCTGATAAGTCCTTAAGTCTTATCGATATTACTTCCACTTACTAGCCTCTAGACCTTCGTGAAGGTCGATGACTGTCTTTCGCAGACCTTAAACAAGCAAATCAACTGCTTATGCACCTTTGTAATTACCCTTAGTTATCTATTTACCTAGATCAGCCTAATTATCTGATATCTGTAACATGCATTTAAGATGTTCTTCGCATAAATATATATTATTACTTGTGTTATTATAGCAATGTAAAACATGCAAAATTTCACATCAATACAACATTAAACCATAACGCCAATATTCATCATAACATAAATGCATTTGTTCATAACATAAGTAAATGGACAAAACACAGATATTTCCATAATAATCTCTTTATTGGTACTTCAGTTCTGCTTACAGACTCGAGACTACCCTGCGCACTTAGCTGCAGGGTTCCGCGCACTCAATTGCAAACTCTACTCTAGGCCTCTGCCACATAGTTGTAGAGCCTCTCTTCTACTCTAAGACTCTTCTCTCTTCACTTCTAATGACCCATTACATTCATTCTTCTCTTCATTACTATGCCTTAAACTCTCTAAGACTCTCGTTTTTATACAATCCCATGGTCCGCAGACCATGGGTAGATCTTATAAAGTCGACACAACTTACGTAAAAGAAGGGAAAATCCCTTCATGACACTTACTATCTGTGCACTTCCTGACCACAACTTGTGGAGACTTTACACTTTACATAACAAAAACTTTGGCTTTCTACCCCAAAACTTAGGCTTTTGCCCCAAAATTGACTACAGGGGACCCTATCCCAATGGGCCCCAACACAAATATCAAGAGTCGCCCTTGAGTCAATCTTCTGACATGGAGATCTTATTGCGGAGACCTCCTAGCTCAACCCATTCCATTGCTACCTTAGCCATGCTCTGCGTGGCTGCCTGCTTGATCTGCTCCACCAGCTGCTTAGTTGCTAGTCCTGTGCTGTCTTCCTTGACCTTCTGTTGTGTCCTCTATAGGCTCACCAACTTCCCCTTGATGATGGCAGAGATAACATAGGCCTCATCCATCCAAGGCCTCATTATGGCCTTGAGGACCACCTCTTTCCTTTGCATTGCCTCCACCTATTCGAGAAATTGCTTCACCTAATGCAGCTTAGCCAATCATTGTGATATAGAGACGGTGCGCGTTGTCGCTCTTTCTTCGTCATACTCCTGTTGTAATTCATGGGCTTTTGTATTCATCCTCTACAGGTTAGGATCCTCCTGTAGAGTCGTAACAACCTCCATAGACTGCTCAAAGAGCGCAGTGCAATCTGCCACCGCGGCATCTACTGTTGCGACCAAATCCTTTACAGTTGCCTCACGTTGTTGCAAGCTCTATGATTTTAAGGTTTAGTTCAAACTGAACCTTCACCATCTCTATCTTTGCATCGCACACACTTGTAGCCAATTTCCCAATCTTGGCCTCCAACGATGCTTCTTCGGGTATGTGCAGTTATGGAACAGTTTAACATTCTTTAGCTACCATGGCTACGGTTTGCTCATTCTTCTCAAGAACCTTCTTCCCTGCTTCCAACGCTATTGTCTTCTCAACAAACATATGTTCGTTTTTGACTTTCTGCTCGTTGATCATGCTCAGCGCACGCTGCTCCTTGGCCCTGATCTCTACAATCACACCTTCTTGTAGTGTGTGAAGGAATTCACTGGGGAGCGTGGCCAAGTTCAGACCAATATTCTTTAAAGTGCTGATAGTTGACTCGTCAGTTTCCCCCTCCATAATCAGAGCTCCATCAGGTAGCGTGGAGATCCAAGGAGCGAACCAACTCTATTTCTTGAGTGGTCCCCGATGCCAAACTAGTTGATGTCGTGCTACTCTGCCCTTCACCTGCTTGTAATCTAGTTGTTTGGATCTGTAGCTTGTGCAAACCCATCTGTATAGTGACCAATGCTTGTAGTTTTTGTTGCTTAAACTTCTACGGTAGTTCTGTTGTCGTGTCCCTTACCTTACCTCTAATATCGTCTAAGTCACCCTCCATCAAGGTCATTGGATTGAGTGATGATTTGGAGGCTTAGGTCTTCTTTCGTTGTCCCTCATTTTTTCATTCCCTATGTCACTTTACGATAAAAGGAGTGCTCTCTAGATCTCCGCCACCCCGTTCTGACTGTTCGTCTTCCTTCATTTGGGGCGAAGGAGATTTTTCACTTCTGTCAAAGCTACACTCTTCCCGCTCCACTTGCTCCTTTGCGACACGCTCCAGTTATGTGTGAGCCTTCTCCTCAATCTCCTTCTTTCTCTTTTTTACCAACTGTTGAACCTTTAGTCGGGTTGCTTCCTTTTCTGCTTCTCCACCAACTTACTAGTTCCGGTGGCCAAATCCAATGTTGTGTGCCAATCAGTTGGCCAATGCTTAAGGACTTTGGCGATGGTGTCATCCGTATCCAAGTAGGGAATATCATACCATTTTTGATCTAGATCCTTCAACACTTGGATGTAAACATGGTGGAAGTCCGCTTTGAACTCCACGTACCTAGATAACTACTCAAAAACGGTTGGCGACAACCACGGCTTTCACTTGATGGCCATATGAATGCTCATCTCCATCAATACCCAAAAAAATTTACTTTCTAGAACCCGTGCAGCCTCCTTTGTGGCCCATAGCAAAGAAAACTTTGCTCCTTCTGGTAAATATGTCTCAATTAGATGAAACTAGCTGTCCTCCGGCAACTCCCATGGGACTAGCACAATTTACAGTAATCGTCATGAATAATTAAAAGTCTTTCTTTGGTCCTGTGCCTCTCGGTAGTTTGCAAGGAACTCGTTGCACAAGTAGTGTGCCCAGTTGAACTGTAAGCCCTCCGTGCACTTAGCCGCTAATGAAACCATTAGTGTCGGAACCTCGTCCACGCAAAACTTTCTCATTACTTTTCCAGCCAAAATTTGGGTGGGCACCTTCACTGCAGGGTCAGTAATATTGGAAATAGAATACTCGTGCGCTTTCTTGACAAGTTTGAACTTGTCCTTCATCTTCTTGGTGAGGTCGTGCTCGCTCGTCTTTCCGCCAAATGCCTTTGCCAGATTCAGCCCTGGGTGAGGTAACGATGTGATCCTATGGATCAGCATATCAGTGATTGGTCTTGACTCACTCAAACATAAGAACCTGTCATGCACAAGGCACAACAACTGCTTAATGACTGTCAAATTTATTGAGCGCGGTGGTAGTGAGGCACCCATAGTAGGTTCGACAACCCTGCCTTGTTTACACATGAATCCATTCCACTGGCTCGAGCGTGATGACACTAGACTCCTTGTAGAATACTCGCTTCATGAAGGTATCGGTAGCCATGTGGGGGAACCGCCCAATGTCCCCCAAATCCCAATCTTCAAGCTTCAAAAGTGGGATGCGCGCTAAGCGCAGACCTTCAAAAGTTGTGTTTTCTAGCAGCAGGGGTGTGCTAAGGAGGAACTGTCCCTCATCTGAGTCCTTCGAGACCTTCACCTTGCCTTGGCGCTGAGGGATGTACTCTGGCAACTTCTAAATAGGGTATACCCCCATCTATGTCTTTCGAACCATCCTCAGCCTCCAAGTCTACCACTTTTCCTTTCTCCTGCTCGATCAACTTTTCCTTCCATTGCGCCTGTGTAGCGGCATGTTTCCTCAGTGACGTGTGCACTAACATCGTCTTCTTCTGTTTACCTTTATTTTGCTTCGGAACCTCTCTTGTCGGCGTAGGCTTCGGCCTAGGCGACCTCGGTGCCTTAGGCACGGCTGTGGGAACCTCCATACTCACGACCTCAGGGGAAGCTCCCTCAGAGGCGACAATGCCCCCAGTACTAGCGGTCTCAGTTGGTGTAGACATGAAGGTGTTAATGAGGTTTCGATCAGACTCAGGATATTGCTCACACACGGGGCTTGCAAGCAAATTCTCAAAGATCTGATGCAACAGTTAGCACAACTCAGACATTCTCATAATGCAAAGTTTTTCTCAGTGGAAATCCACCTGTAATTCATAGGCGAGTTTGAATTCAAATTCGACTGTTCCCCCCAAAATAGTCCATAAATGCGAGATTGGCGATAGATTTCCAAAGATTTCACACTTGATTTCAACCTTAAATGCCTTAAATGTCAGCCACCCTCTCCTCTTAACCATTTTCTAGCAGTCAGATCATGAACAGTGACAGTAATGGTCACTTTCTAGCTACGTTGCATGGTCTCCATCTTTATAGCGCAACTCCCTTCACACTTTTGTAGGTACTGTGACATCTACCTATTCTGTGCAGACCCCTAATCGTGCAACTCTACAACCTAGGTAGTGTATTTTATAGTCCCGCGCCTCCTTACAGCTGCTTGGAGTGCTAATACTATGCTACCGTCATATAGACATCTCACTGGATCCCCAGTGTATGGCTTTAATCGACTGCCATTACCTTTCCCACAAATGGATCTCCATTCAATTTCTCCAGCTAAACTACTCCACCATCAGTAATCCCCTTGATCACATATGGCCTTAGGAAATGCATCTGAAATTTTCCTGGAAATTTATCGAACTTGCTATCATATAATAAAACTAAATCATTTACCTTGAAGGTGCGAAGTTTGATGTGCCGATCGTGCCATGCCTTTTCACGCTCCTTTTGAACATGCTGATGGAATTCAGCCAAAAACCTGTCTTCCTTGAGCTCTGTCAGTTGCGCAAGCCTCTCTTCTAAGGCTTCGTGGTCCACCATTACTGTGAATGCCCCTATGCATATACTAGGCACAATGTATTCCATTGGCATCACTACTTCTACCCATAGACGAGCCTGAAAGGTGTCTGTCCAGTCATCTTCTTACAAGTAGTTCTATAAGCCCATAGCACCACTAGTACGTGAACATCCCAATCATTCCTCTACGCATTGAAAACCTTTGTCAACGCATTCTTCAATATCTTATTAAATGCTTCCACCATCCCATTAGCCTGAGGATGATATGGCGTAATCTTTTAATGATACACTTGGAATTCTTCTGTCAGCGCACTGATCGTTTCATTAAGGAAGTGCGTACTGCGATCACTCATCAAAATCTTCGGGAAACCAAACCTAGTCACCACATATTCAAATAGGAACTTTGTTGTTTTTTCCCAGGTATAATCCTTCACAAGTTGCACCTCCATCCATATGGTCAAATACTCAGTTGCGGTAATGATATACCACACACCCGTCTTCTTTCCTGGAGGCTGAATCGGTCCTACAAAACCAATCACCCATTTCTCAAATGGTTGCAATGACATCTACAGATTCAAAGGAAACTCATCCCTAAGTGATGGCCTACAAATTCTCTGACATGCATCGTACACTCTACAATATGCTTTCGAATCCTTATGCAATGTTGGCCACCACAACCCAACATGTAAAATCTTCTGCATTGTTGCCTTTCCTACATAATGGCCTCCCGCAGCTCCTCCATGAGCTTCAGCAAGGATACTATTCCATTCAAACTCAGGCACATAACATCGCAATATCTCATCCACTCCCATCTTATACAAATGGCCTGTGATCATAGAAAAGTCTGTCTCGCGCACCACCAATTCCTTGTTTTGTTGACTAGTGTACCCCTCTAGAGCCGTTCTCGTAGTCAAGAAGTGGATGATGTCTGCAAAATGATTGTTTGCTACATGCACCACAAAGAGTTGTGCGTTAGGCAGTCCTTCCTCCAAATTAGTAGGCTCCTCTCTTGTTTCAATGCGCGACAGATGATCTGGCCCTACATTCAAGCGACCTGGATTCATAATAACTTCGAAATCATACTCTTGAAATAATAGCAACCAACTACATATTTTCCCCCCAAACACAGGCTTGTTAACCAGGTACTTTAATGTAGAATGGTCTGTGTACATCTTAAAGTGTCTGCCTAGCAAGTAATTCCTGAACTTTTGGAGCACATACACCATAGCCAAACCTTCGCGCTCTATCGTTGAGTAATTATTTTCAGCCTTAGACAAATTTCTGCTTACAAATGCTATCAGGTGATCCAATTCTCCTTCACCAGCCTATGTCAATACTGCTCCCAGTGAAATACATGATGCATCCACATGCACATGAAATTCCTTCTTCCAATCCAGGAAGAATAAGATCAATGTGGTGACCATCTTTTCTTTTAACACATCAAAGCTCCACTGACATTCCTCATTCCAATAGAATGTAGCATCCTTATTCAACATTTTTTCCATCAGTGTGGTAATCTAAGCATAACTCTTGATGAACTTTCGATAATAACCAGTATGATCCAGTGTTGCACGCAACTGTTTAACACTTCTTGGAACCTCCAAATTAATTATAACCACAATCTTAGCTGGGTCCACCATTATTTCTTGTCTGCACACTACATGACCCAACAAGATTCCAAAAGGGACGCAGAATAAGCACTTCTTTAAGTTTAGCATGATCTGATACCTCTAGCACATATCTAGAATCAAGCGCAAACCAGCTACATGGTGCTTTACTAGCCCAAACACCATCCAATCATCAAAGTATACCTCCAGAAACTTGTGGATGAACTCTTTGAACGCCACAATAACTACGCGTGAAAATATTGCTGGCACATTCTTAAGTCCAAAAGGCATTACAGTATACTAGAAACATCCCCACTCAGTCGTGAAGGTAGTCTTACTCCTATCTTCTGGCACTATCTTTATCTGATGGTATCTAGAGAACCCATCAGTGAATGAATAGGCTTCCTGTCCTTCTACATTATCCAGCACTTCATTGGTGAATGGAGTTGGAAAAGGATCATGTACGCAAGAATCATTCAGCTTCCTAAGATCCACGCATATTCTTATTTCATCCTTATGCTTCTTTTCTTGAACGACCATCAGACTTTGCCAGTCAGAATCCTCCATTGGTTCAATAATACACACTGCCAAGATCTTATCCAACTCCAAGCGGACCTCTTCTTATACTTAGGATTAAGGCGATATGGCCTCTACTTCACAGGCTTCACGTCTGGCTTCAAGTTATCTTCGTCACTCCTAAATTGCTTATTATCCCCTTCAGGTCTAAAAACTTTATAGGGAACAAATCCTGGTATTCACGGAGTAATTCAGTGACCTTATCCACCATAGCATCATCTCGGTAGTCCCCTATCTTTACAAACTTCAGCTCCGCCTCTGTTCCAATGTTCACTTGTCTCGTCTTCAGCGGCGCGGTGATATCTGGGTTCTCTATCTACGACCCCTCAACTTTGCGGTGACCTTCTGTCTCTAGGATATTAATGTTCCTCGAATCCTCCTCTTCTTCCTTAGCAGTCACATTGTAGCACTCTAGCGCATGGCGCAACTTGGTGGTCCAATCTGGTTGAATCAAATCCAAGGGATCCTGGTGGATTCTGAAGATTCCTACCTTGACCTCCTGCAGTGCTTCGTTGATGCACTCAAATCCATCCTCAAAGCTGAATGTCATCAAGAACTCTTGTCTCAAAATATCCCATTCATCCATGAAATGGCAGAGCTTTGTCTCCAAGTACCAATTCATTGGTATTACATCCAAAGTGTGACAGAACAGATGCACCCACTCCAGTTGTGGCTCTGCTCCATAAGCATCAATCCATTTTGCTAAGTGATCGTGAGTATCACTCCTTCCATCATATTTTTCTATCAATCGCACCTTTGGGAAACCAAACCACACCCTCATCATCCTTCTGTATTTGCGCCATCCATCAAAATTATCTTTATGCGTACCCCACCATCTTGCAGGCGTAGTGCGCAGTGCCAAGTCTAGTGCTTGGAAGCAGTGCTTCTATGGCACTTCCCTTTCAAATGCATCCAAAAAAATTTCAACATCAATTAAACTGCCATAATAGGGAAAACTTCTTACCTCCGATGATATACAGTGCGACGATTTAGTCATCATATTACAGCACAGCATAGACACTTCGTGCAATTGATTCTGTCAGTGTTCCAATTCCTCATTTGAATCTGATGTGCAGGAGCTTTCACAGTCCCATGTAATGTGTCCATCTTCTATCGAATTCACCCAATCTTGATCTCACATGGTTATCTTATAAATCTTGTCCAAATCATCGTCCCTTTCATAATCGCGGACCAGTTCAGTCTAGCACAGTCCTTCTGTAGGGTCCAAAGGGACTACTATGCGGAGCAATTTTATTTCAAATGAAATCATCAGCTTCTTCAAATTGATCACCCCATTCATGTCAATAGCCCAATCCATCCCAAGGAGCACAGGATAGGGATTGTTGTCATCGATAATCTCTATCACTTCGAAATCTGCCAACGCACTTGTGCCTTCAATATCTATTGTCACTCCCTGCAATCTTCCCATGGGGATAATATTTTATTATTCACCATCATTAGTTGAATAAGAGACCACTGCAGTGTAGGTCTCCCCATTCTCTCCCATGTTTGTTTCGGAAAAACATCCACATCTAACCCAAGATCTAACTTGGTCCATATCGTATTCACCTATTTGTGCATGAACCTCATCTCATGCCCTGTTCTTGCCTTATGCTTAACAATTTTCCTAACCACGCATGGTCCCGTAGGAGAATTTTCTTTACCCACACATTTATTGATCAACTCCTGTATTCCTTTCACGACCTTGCTATCATGCAACATCTTCATACAGGTTTCCAAAAAGGTAGTAAGCATGGATGGGTCCATTTCTTTAAACTACTTATCCTGACTTCTTGAGGTAGAAGCCTCAATGAATCTTTTCTTCGCTTCCATGAAGGTTTCTTTTGCGCATTCTAGATCAAAGCCAACTTTCTTATCTGGATCTTTGTGGACCCATTCACTTTCTTCGGGCTGCTTTCCCTTATCTTCACCAGTTGTCATTCCACTTTGCAACACAATATTCACATTAGGATACTCTTCGCGGGGTTCAGCCCTCATCATCTGCAAGTTCAGGGTAGGCTATTGAGACTGCATCCCCTTGTCATGCATATTAGCTATTAATACAGGGCAGTCTTCTATCACGTGGTCAAACTAAGTACAGTATTGGCACGATAGGCATGTTAGGTTCATACATTCTCACACGTTGTGTCCTTGCCCTCCACAATTGTAGAAAATAACTTGCCCCTGACCTCTCGTAGGTCCTCCTTCGCCTCGGCCTTTTCTATGCCCCTGATATCCTCCTCGCACTCCCCCAACACCTTGATTTGGAGGTCAAGTTTTTGTCGGCATTCGATACGTGGGCATTCTCTCCATCGTTAACTTGTAACTACGATAGTTGTGCTCATCGTGACCTATTGATTTGTAGAAGTTGTAGAAGAGATGTTGCAGTGTCTGTACAAATTTCTGCAGCAAGTGATAATTATCTGTCACATGTTTTCCAGCTACCAGACAAATAGCACACCATAGTGCAGGCCCTGTACTTGGCCCTGCTTGAGCTTCTGGCCTCAGAGGCATCAACCCTCCTCTTGCAACATAATTCGCGACAACAGGGCAATGATCTTTATCATGCCCCTGACTCTTACATTTCAAACACCAAACTTTTTCACACACCTCTGGCCAAGCCACTCTATCCTTCTTCAAACTTTGGAATTCTAGGCAAAGGTTCTGCAACTTTGCATGAATCTCCTGAACTCCCAAAGCAGCATCTTGAATCAGTGTCTCATACAATCTCATCACAATTGCCAAGGCTTTAGCCTGGGTCCCAATCATTTGTTGTGATAAAGAAACCCTTCGTCCAGGTCCTCATTTACCAAGCCCTTGAAAATGGGCAAATTCAATGTATTCACCATATTGAACAGTGGTGGAGGTGGTGGCGGTGTGGGTGAGGGTGAAGATGGAAGTGGTGTGGGTGGATGGGGTATTCGTGGGAAGCCTTGTCTTATTAACTGGACAACACTCTATGGAGAAGCCTGTGCTTCTATTTCATCATCACTCGGAGGAGGCTCAATCAGTGGGCTATATTCAGGACCCGTTCTCCTTCTATCACTGAATAACTTTCCACTTCACGTAGCTCCAAACATCAAGGTAATTGCACAACCCACTTTTCACACAAGATCATTTCAATTCAAGTATTCAAAGATCTTAAATACTTGCCTCACAGTCCTCTGAAGAAGCGTCGCTCTACTTCACTGTAGCTGACCAAGGTACCAACCGTGAACTCTGTCACAAACCCTCTGATAACACGATCAAGACAATGATCGAAAACACACATGATCTTATCTTCAGACACTTCTAATATTTGCACTAACTCCAAGGTCCACACTATTGGACCGTCAAGCCTACACCTTCCCTGGTCATCTGCCAATTTAGCAATCCACTCATATAGCTCGATCGGGAAGGAAAAAAAGAAAAAATTGTGTATCTCTGTGTATAGGTACCTGTCCAACCACTATTCTTTCGTCAATCGTGGATTCCTGTTTTCTTGTGCCACAAATTCATGGATATTCCTATCCAACCAATCTTCAATTTCTTTCTTTGTTGGATTCCAGTGATGCGACATCACACATCTCTTTATGTATATCCCGGTGACATCAACAAAACCATTTGTTGGCTTAGTGGTTCCTGACCTTGGTTCAGAGTTACTTTTGCCAAATAAGTCCCTACACTACTGGCCCTTTTGGCATCAACCCGTAGAGCACAGACTAAAGTCTCACCCGAAGCAGTATGGGGGCATGCTGGAACCAAGTTTCTGCACCATGAGACAATTGTGATGTCATTTTGTGCCCTAACCTACCTTCGCGTAGGTTGATAAGCCCTTAAGGCATATCGATATTACTTCCCCTTACCAACCTCTAGATCTTTGCGAAAGTTGACGACTCTCTTTCGCGGACCTTAAATAGGCGAATCATATGCTTACACGCCTATGTAATTACCCATAACTATGTATTTACCTAGATAGGCCTAAGTGTTTGATATCTTTAACATGCATTTAATATTTTCTTCGCGTAAATAGGTATTATTACGTGTGTTCTTATAACAATGTAAAACATGCAGAATCACGCATCAATACAGTATTAAATCATAACCCCAATATTCATCATAACATAAATTCATTTATTCATAACAGAAGTAAATGGATAAAACAAAGATATTTCCAAAATAATCTCTTTTTTAATACTTCATTTCTGCTTACATACTCGAGACTACCCTGCACACTCAACTGCAGGGGTCCATGCACTCAGCTGCAGACTCTACTCTAGGCTTATACACACACAGCTGCGGAGCCTCTCTTCTACTCTAAGACTCTTCACTCTACACTTCTAATGACCCATTACATTCATTCTTCTCTTCATTACTATGCCTTAAACTCTCTAAGACTCTCCTTTTTATACAATCCCATGGTCCACGGACCATCGGTGGATCTAATATAGCCGACACAACTTACATAAAAGAAGGGAAAATCCCATTATGACACTTACTATCTACGCACTCCGCGACCATAACTTGCAGAGAATTTACACTTTACATAACAAAAACTTGGGCTTTCTGCCCCAAAACTTGGGCTTTTGCCCCAAAATTGACTGTAGGGGACCCTGTCCCAACAGGCCCCCAACACAAATATTGTGACTCTCCCCCGAGTCACTCTTCTGGTACGGAGATCTTACTGCGAAGACCTCCCAGCTCGACCTGTACCACTGCTACCTCAGCCGCGCTCTGTGTGGCTGCCTGCTTCATCTACTCCACTAGCTGCTTGGTTGTTGGTCTTGCGTTGTCTTCCTTGACCTTCTACTGTGTCCTGTGTAGGCTCACCAGCTTCTCCTCGATGATGAAAGAGATAACATAGGCCTTGTCCAGCCAAGGCCCCAATCTAGCCTAAGGACTACCTCATTCCTTTCCGCTGCCTCCACCTGTTCGAGCAACTACTTCGCCTCATGCAGCTTAGCTAATCGTTGTGATATAGCGATGGTATGCGCCGTCACTCTTGCTTTGTCATACTGCTTCTATAATTAGCGGGCTTCTATGTTCAACCTCTGGAGGTTAGGGTCCTCCTACAGAGTCATAACGACCTCCATAGACTGCTCAAAGAGCGTGGTGCAATCTACCACTACAACATCTAGTGTTGCAACTACATCCTTTACAGTTGCCTCACACTGTTCTCTAATATCTGGTGGAGTTGAAGGCTGTCACTTCAACTCAAGCTCTGTGATTTTAAGGTTCAGTTCAAACTAAACCTTGGCCATCTATATCTTTCCATTGTGCACACCTACAGCCAGTTTCCTAATCTTGGCCTCCAACAACGCTTCTTCAGGTATGTGCAGTTCTGGAACGGTTCTGCATGCTTCGGCTACCACGACTATGGTTCACTCATTCTTCTCCTGAACCTTCTTCCATGCTTCCAGCTCTGCTATCTTCTCAATGAACATCTACTCGTTGTTGACTTTCTGCTCGTTGATTATGCTCAGTGTGCACTGCTCTTGGGTGTTGATCTCTGCAATCACACCTTCTTGCAGTGTGTGAAGGAATTAACTGGGGAGTGTGGCCAAGCTTAGACCAATATTCTTTAAAGTGCTAACAGTAGCCTTGTGAGTGTCCACCTGTTACACTAAAAAATGTCACCTTGACTACTTACAGTTAGTATGGCTCAAATCAGCAAGTCATGCTACCCTCTTAGGCAAGTCTCATGCCTCTGTTATCCATCTCAAACTCAAAGAAGAGAGAAAGTCTTGTAAAAATCATGTTTATCTCTGGGGTCGCGGGTTCTCTCTAGCCTTACCTGCGGGGACGCTGACCATGTTCACAAAATCCGCGTCCATAGACGCTCTGTATGTTAAGGGACAGGTGCGTCCCTCTGTAAAAGGCAAAATGCGCGAGTTTTATCTTGAAAAAGTTACTTGTGGTTACTTCTAGAACATTCTAGAGGTCGGTTTGATGAAATGGATGCGCCTCCAGTTGGTTCATGTATCTCTATTAAGGGGGAACTTATCCCATCAATAAGGGAGCTATCCCACCCATAGAGGGGGATGATCCCATTGATAGTGGACCTGAATAACCTCTTTACAGCACTATAAATGAAGGCATTGAGCCAGAAGGAGAGGAGGTTGGAGCTATACATTTTCTTTGGGTAAATGCTGCAGGATTTAGGTCTTCCATTAGAGCCCTTGTGAGGAGAGATTGTCTTCACTTGATTCTACTTGGGAGAGGGTGAGCTTTGTCAAAGTAGAGGAAAACCCTTGATGGACCCTGGGAGGAACTTGCACAACACCAAGGCCAGGTTGTAAGAGTTTCTTTGTTTCGTTATTAATACAAACTGGTTTATTTTTCTCAATAGCTTGTGTTAATGAGTTATTTCATGTGTTCCTTGGTCTGCATGTTGAATATATGTTTTATTATATGAAATGCAAGTGCTTGGTAATTGTTTGATTGTTTGTGGTTGCAGGAATTGACTTGAAGGAGGAGCTCATCCGGATCGTCAAGAACGGACTTCAACAACAGCGTTTTGGAATAAGGTAAGCCTAAACACTTGTAGTTTTCATGTTGTAAAAGGTGTATTTAGAGAAAGATCACTCCATTTTGTCTTGTTTGTCATTAGAATGTCTTAGACTTCTAGGAAGGTCAGTCGTGTCCGCACCCTTGACAGATTCCGTGTGACAAATTGGCGACTCCACTGGGGAATCCATTAATGAGAGAGTCTTTTCCTTTATATGAACTTTGCTTTGAGAAAATCATTTTTATTTTCTGGTTTTTGACTGTGAGAATTAGTATTTGGGTGGCTTAGCTGTAGCTTTAGTTGGCTTTAGTTTTTCTTCTTTTTTCCAGAAAGACGCAGTCTCTGTGTGCTGCACAGTGCGTCCTTGGACGCGCTGTTGTCGACTGCACAGTGCGGGGCCGCACCTGTGACAACGGCTGGCCTGCATCTTCCTGTAAAAGTTAAGGAAATTCCATTTTTGCCTTAAATTACTTTTAGATTTTGTTTTTTCTTAGTGTTTTCTGCCCAGATCCTTTAGTACCCTGTCAAGAATTCTCACCTGAACTCGTTTTGTGAGCTTTGAGTGTTTTAGTGGTTTTCAACGAAGTTTAGACCTAGGGTTTGATTTTTGGAAAGGCTTTGTAGTGACTTTGAGCTTAGAAAGTTGTCCAGCCTTAGATATCTCTGGTTAGTCAACCTTCTTAGAAGTTGAGCCTGCCGTAAAGTCTCCTTGTTTGAGCAACTTGTCATTTGAGTTGTTTTGGGTCAAATTTCGAATTGCTTGTTTTTAAAGTATTGATTTCCATTTTCAAAAAGGACAAAAAGATTAGAATTTTGTTTTGACTAGTTTTTGGTTCTGCAATAAGCTAGTCCTTGATTTGATTGTGATCAAGTAAAACACCTTAGAAATAATCATTGTTAGTTTTGGCCTCGTTAAGATTGCTTAGAGCAAATTTGCCTTTAGTTTGCTTATGAGTGCATTTTCATAGATTTTAAGAGTTTTTAAGATTGTTTTTTTTTTTGGTTATATTAGATTTATTTGCTTTATTAAAAGAAAAATACAAAAACATCTTCTTAAAAGTCTTGTTTCAAGTAGCTTTTTGTTTTCAAAAGAAGAAAAGAGTTTTTTCGTGCATGTAAAGAGAAGTTATGTTTTTATGCTTGGAAAAGAAAAACGAATTGTTTCTTTGATTGTCTTCAATTAAGAAGTTGCTTTTATAAGGATTGCATTCTCTCAACTTTTTAGTTAAGCAATTCATCGAAAAAGTAAAGTAGTGGATAAATCATTTTAGGTGCATTTTGTAGTGGTTTCGAGTCGAGTCAACATACCACTAGTTTCACTTCCATCACCTTTTGACTTAAGAAACAACCTTAAAAGTAACGCTTAAATTAAAATCAATCTAGTAATCTTTATTTTTCTAGGGCTCTGAAGCACCAACATAGCTTAGGCTAGGGTCTTGGAGTAGGTGAGTACTTAACTCTCCAAGACTACAAAACCAAACAGATAGTCTATCTTGAGTAGAACAAATCCAATTGTTTCAGTTACATTCTGGGAAAGCTCCTCTTAAAGGAGAAACACGAGCTCGTGTCCGAACCAGTGAGGGGATCATTCCTCCCTCGTTGGGAACGACGCCAGGCAGTACGTATTACAAACGGTAAACCTCGGATTAACCATTGTCGAGGAGCCAGGGGTCACTTATCGGTAAACCTTGGATTGTTGTCAAGGAGCCGGTAAGGGGATTGGAGCTTGCTACTCTGCCCTTGCGTGCTGTCGGAGTTTAGACTGTTCCCCCAGGTGTAATTGTTGTGATTGGTAACCTTAGTGGCCATAATATCTAGGATTCTACCCAAGGTGACGGTGGAGGGAAGGTCCCACTGTACCTGGAGCAGACGTCGGTTATACTCACTTGGATTTTCTGGGGGGTTCGCTTCACTTCGAGACGGTTAAAGTGGAGGAACTTGGTCCAGTCTATTCATTAAGCAGGTTGCCGGGGTAACTGTTCCACCCACTATTTCTGTACTGAATCCTGCGAGGTTGGGCCTAATCACCAACTAGCGCTTTTGGTCCGGAAGACTACTGTTTGTGTGTGGTTTGACGCTCTAGATTATTTAGGCGTGTGCTTCAAATTTGATTGGTTCTTTAGAAGACTTTAGGTGGTTTGATTTGAAATTTTTTACTTTGATTTCGTGTGTTGTAGTTAAAATCTTTAATTGTGGCGGAATTACCGAGACAGTCCCGTAGACTTCGGGGCAAGTCTCCTGAGATTGTTACCGGGATAGATTTGTTAAGAAAACTCCGTAAATCGCGGGGTGAATCTCCTGAAAACATTCCGGGTCATTTAGAAGGGTTAAAGGTCCTTGTAACTCCTCCTAGTGGCAGTAGAGTAGGTTCACCTGAAGAAGGAGAATCTTCTTTGGTAGTCCATCCAGATTACCAAAGATTAGAAACAGGTTACAATCCCGAAGCTGTTACAGTTTCCGAGCTTGCTGGTAGTTTTTCATCTGCCAGTGAAACAGGCGAAGAACCTGAAATTTCAGAACCTGTTACTCCAACTCCTAGTGTTCCTGATTCACCAAGAATAGAAAGAATTATCACCGAAAATCTTCCTGTTGGATTAATTGCTATAGAAGAACTTGTTCCAGAGGAAGAAATAGGCGTTTCTGATTCTGAAGATCTAATTACCCTTGATCTAAGGGAGCGTGAATCCATCTTTTACAGTCCTCCTAGAAGTGAGTCTTGGTACCTTGCATTAACCAATTTTTTAGACAACTCAGTAGGTTTTTCTACACCTCGTACTCCGGTTCCACCTAGAGGAATTCATTCTCCTGTAAATATGTCTGGTCAGTCGTCTGTGTTTTCACAAAGTCCTGAATCATTTTTACATGGCGGTCCTTCTGTTCCTACTGGGTATCAGTCACTTTCTGGTACCTTTGCGGGAGCATCTCCTCAACCTGTTGATCATGGGTTATTAGTTGGAAACAGTGGTAATGTACCATTGAGTATAGGTGAAGTTTATATGATGTCAGGTTCAACTCCCATTAACCAACCTCAAGGTGGCCAATTACCGCCTGGGGGGCAACCTTCGTTAATGCCTGGGGGGCAACCTCAAGGTACTTCATTTGTGACTGGGGGGCAACCTCAAGGGTATCAACCCCAAGGGTATCAACCCCAGCCTCAATACGTACCCCAAAGTCAACCTCAGTATCAGTATCAACCTCAAGGATGGCAACCTCAAGGATGGCAACCCCAAGGGTATCAACCCCAAGGGTATCAACCTCAAGGATACCAACCTCAAGGTCAAGGTCAACCCCAGTATTCGTATTTACCTCAAGGTTATCAACCTACGGGTCAATACCCTGGTCAAGGTTATCAACCACCTCAAGGGCAATCATATGGGACTACACCTTACAGTTATCAACCCTATCCTCAATACGGCTATGGATCTCAGTATCCTCAACCTGTTACGAGTCAATACCCTGGAATGTTAACATGGGATCCGTCACAGGGTCAACAGATGTCGCAACCAAGTATACAGTCGGTACCTCAAGCAGGACAACCTGCAGTTCCTGGTCCACCCCACAACCGCAACCTGTCCAGTCAAGTGTTCAGACCCCTGTAACTTCTGTAGTTACTCAGCCGCCAATTGCACCGAGTACTCCATCTCACACGGCTGCAGCAGCTACCGCTTCATCTACCATGCTTACATCTGGAGTATCGGCAGCTCCGGTTTCTACTGTCCCTGTAACCGCTCCTCAGACATCTGTACCGTTGTCTGGACCCACGGTTCAAACCACAGTCCAGATGCCTGCAGGTCAACCTGGTACAAGTACGGTTGTTACTACTCAACCTCAATTTGTTCAACCTCCGTACCAGGGACAGTATCAACCTGGTCAAGCTGCCCAACAACCGGTTTACCAGTATCAACCGTATCCTGGGTACAATTATCAACCACCTCAACAACCCCAGTACGGTCCGGTTAATCCTGGTTTTCCAGGAGGATATAATATCCCCAATGCGAATCCTGTTCCTAGTTATCCTGGATATCCTCCTCCTGGGGCTGGTATTGTGACTCAGAGTTTCAGAGATCCTAACCGGCAGTTACCATTTATTGCGACTTTAGATTTACCCGACTTGACGCGCCTAACGAACGATCCAATTCAATATCTTCCGTTCTGGCCGCCAATGCCAAATAAGTTGCCCAGCGATATACCCAAGTTCGAAGGTAAGTCTGGAGAGGATCCGTCTAATCACGTGATGACTTACCACCTCTGGTGTGCATCAAATTCCATCTCAGATGATTCTATCCGCTTACGTCTTTTCCAGCGTACACTCATTGGTCTCGCAGCCAAGTGGTACATTGAGTTGCCACGGGCTTCTTTTTACAACTTTAGCCAGTTAGCTACTTCATTCTTAACTCATTTTCAGTTACCAGTCAGATACGATAATGGTACGGAATTATTAACTTCGCTAAAACAATCGACATCCACGTACATTTCTGATCACATCCATGAGTGGAGACGTCGAAGGAGATTAGTGAAAGTTTTTATCCCGGACCAAATTTTAGCTGAATGGTTTGTAAAATCATTATTACCAAGAATTACTGAAGATGTAGCTAAGGCCGGCGTAGTTACTGAGGAGCAAGTCATTGCTCAGGCACAATACCTTGACTTAGTTTACACTCAGTCGGGTACGTTACACGAGAAAATTCTGGATCTTCCAAAGTCAAACCAAATCGCTGCTGCTCCTTCGGGATCTCATGCCGCTGATGGTATGATCGGTATCGTGACTACGAAGAGTAAGAAGAAGTCTTCCAAGACCTCCAATACTCCAATTATCACTTTGCCTGATTCTCCGACAGGAGAGTCTTCTCCTCCTGAACTTACCGCCGACATTCACACTGTAGAGTCATCTACGGCCAAATCCAAAAACGGTGGAAAGAAGAAAGGAAAGAAGAAGGCTAAAGCAGACAAGGCTCCAAAGGAGAAAACGGAAAAGTCGGAAACTAATGACGAAAAGCGCAAACCTCGTTATCCTTGTCTCATTTGTGAAGAAGATCATTTTACGAGAGACTGCCCTCATCGGGCCGAGGTAGTGAAAATAGTTAAAGGTTCTCCGACTCCTGCTGTGTTAAAGAATCCATTCCCCGAGCAGGAAAATAAGATGATAGGTTCTTCTTCGAATGCCAGTGAAGAACCCATTTTGATGATGTCTCATGTCAGGATTGCGACTCGATCGCAAGATTATGGTAGTAAGGCTCCTATTGATGGTAAAGAAGCAGAATCTTCTAACTCTAACCCATCAACCTCAGCTCCTGGTTCCGATCCACTACAGATCGAAAAACCTAACCCAGACTTAGTGATTAAGCCGCCCGCCAAGGGTGTACTTCGAAGGTCTGCTTTCAATCCACATGCGAGAGCAGCCCAGAATTACAACATTGTTGAAGATTTAGCTGTTTCACCTTCAGCAATGTCGGCACTCGAAGTGCTGCAATCATGTCCAGCGCAACGAAAATTGCTTTTGTCGGCTATTGGAGCTGTCGATGTTCAGGACCCGAACCTAATGATCTTTGATCTAGAAAATAGTACACCGCGTCTCCCCCATCAAATGGCTTTCCAAATTCCAGTGATAGTCAAAAACAGGCCTATTCATCGGACTGTGATTGATGAGGGAGCTTCTACGTGTATTATGTCGATTCAATGTTGGAGATCGCTTGGTTCTCCTTCGTTGAACCAATCCCCCACCATCCTTAAGGCCTTTGATGGCCGTGGGTTCCGTCCGTTTGGTATTCTACAAGAATTGCCTATAGGGGTCGAAGGTAAAACCGTTAGTCTGGATGTGGAAGTGGTTGATGCCCCTCTAGACTACAACCTTCTTTTGGGTCGAAGTTGGTCATATGCTATGACAGCGGTCGTTTCATCGGTCTTCAGAGTCATTAAGTTTCCACATAACGGTAAGATCGTGACTATTGATCAGCTGACATACTTTTCATCCGACCCAACCTCTTTAGAAACTATCCAGCATGTTGGTAAAACGACGATCCCTTATAGGGACATTGGTGTAGGTTTAGTTAAGGATTCCGGTTTACTGGGAACTTTTCCTCTCCCTCCACTCAATGCAGACCCTTCGTTCGCAACAATTCATATGATCACGTCAGAAAACATTATTTATGATGATCCTTGGTATGTTCCCTCTGACTCTGAGCTAGACTCACTCGGTGATGTTATGCCGTTGAGTCCGTATGAAATTGCTTATGAAGCTCTTATGTCTTTTACCGACTTTCATTCAACCGACCAAATGAATGTGGTCAGTGAAGAGTCACTTTTCACCTCACCCTTAGAACGGATAACGTTTCCCGAAGAAGTGTCATCTGACGAACAACTTCGCGAAATCCTAAGTGTAGATGATCTACCATGGGACGATCTCCATCACAGATCTTCGTTTTTACCTAAGGATGATGCCTTTGAAAATGATTTTTCATCTATCTTTACCGCTGAATATGTCAAAGACGCTCAGGATCCAACGAAACATTCTGATTCAGAGCTGAATTTAGGGAATATTTCTCGTACTATTCCCATTGATATTTCAGTGAAGCCCGGAATCAAGGAGAACATTCATATAGGTGCCGCATGTACTGACGAAGAAATTGAAACTTACAAGGCCCTATTCCAAGAATTCCGCGACGTGTTTGCCTGGTCCTATGAAGAAATGCCAGGAATCGATCCTGCCATTGTTGTTCATGAAATCAAAACCTACCCGGATGCTAAACCCATTCGGCAACGGTTGCGTCAGATTCACCCTCGAAAAGCAGCTGCAATCAAAGCCGAAGTCGAAAAGCTGTTGAAAGCAGGTTTCATTTATCCGATCCCGTTAACGGATTGGGTATCGAATATTGTTCCCGTCAATAAAAAACAAGGAACAATAAGAATCTGTATCGATTATAGGGATATCAATCGAGCTTGTCCAAAAGACAACTATCCTACGCCTTATATCGATCAAATTATTGATGATTGTGCCGGAAGTGAGATGTTTTCCTTCATGGATGGTTTCTCGGGTATAATCAAATCAATATTCTACCTGCCGATCAACCAAAAACATCATTCATTTGTCCATGGGGGACATTTGCTTATTGCAAATTACCTTTTGGCCTTAAGAATGCCGGTGCTACTTTTCAACGGGCCATGTCTTATGCATTTCATGACATCAAGCACATTGTGCAACCCTATCTCGATGATTTGCCTGCTCATTCTTTACACCGAGCTGATCACCTTGTCCATTTACGAGCAATCTTTATGAGGTGTAGGCATTATCGAATTCGGTTGAATCCCCACAAGTGTGTTTTCTGTATAGAAACAGGTCGATTGCTGGGATTTGTTGTTTCCAAAACCGGCATTCGCGTCGATCCCTCGAAAGTCGAGGCTATCATCCAATTGCCTCCTCCTTCGAGTTTGCGCCAACTCCAAAGCTTGCAAGGGAAAGCAAACTTTTTACGCCGATTCATCCCTAACTACGCCGAGGTCACTAAAGGTTTTACACGGTTGTTGAAACAGAACGTACAATTCTTTTGGGACGAGATTGCTCAACAATCTTTTGATGCACTGAAACACGCGTTGACCCATGCACCGTTATTGCATCCTCCCAACTACAACCAGGACTACTTCTTATACCTCGCAGCTTCGCATTCCACCATTGGAATGGTGTTAGTTCAAGAAGATGAATTCAAGGCAGAGCATGTGATATATTACCTTAGCAGAACCTTAAATCCAACTGAGTTAAAATATTGCATGTGGAGAAATTGGCCCTGGCAGCCGTTCAAGCTGTCCAGCGTTTTCGTCACTACATTCTTCTCCGCAAAACTACTGTTATTTCGGATTGCAACCCTATGATTTATATCTTGACAAAACAACTGCTAGGGGGCAAGTACTCTAAATGGATCGTCATCCTGCAAGAGTTCGACTTGGAGTTTGAGAAGTCCAAGTCTAAGAAATCTTTAGTCTTCGCGGAATTGATGTGTGATTTCCCGAGTGCTGACACAGAGACTGTGGCAGAGGAGTCCATTGCGGACGAATCCTTGTTTCTTATTAGCACTGTAGATCCGTGGTATGGGGATATAATCATCTATCTCCAAACCCAAACCTTTCGGCCTGACACTTCCAAGGACAACCGTCGAAAAATTCGGTTTCAATCCCAGCAATACAGAATTATTGGAGATACACTTTATCGCCTGGGGGCAGACTTAGTTTTTCGACGTTGTTTAACTCACGATGAGGCTGAGAGAGTTTTGAATGATTGTCACTCTGGAGCATGTGGCGGTCATATGTCTGGGTATGCCACAGCTCAGAAGGTGTTGCGCGCTGGCTATTTCTGGCCGTCTATGTTTAAAGATTGTATCCTTGCCGTCAGAAAATGCCACAACTGTCAAGTGTTTGATCGCAAGATGCGCGCTCCACCTGCTCCTCTCCACCCTATAATTGCCGCTGGTCCATTCGCCAAATGGGGCATTGACTTTATTACTTGTAACCCTCACTCGGCCGGGGGGCATGCGTATATCATCCTTGCAGTTGATTATTTTACTAAGTGGGCCGAGGCGATGCCTACATTCGACGCAAGCGGCAAGACAGCTGCACTTTTCGTATTCAATCATATCATAACTAGGTTTGGTGTCCCACAAGCAATCATTACGGACCATGGAAGCCATTTTCGAAATGTCATGATGACTGAACTTACAAGCCAGCTTGGTTTGCGCCACGATAGCTCTACACCTTATTATCCGCAAGCCAACGGTTTGGTTGAGTCAATCAACAAAGTTCTAGTCGTCATGATTCGACGGATCATTGGTATCCATCGAACGAATTGGCATAACATGTTATTTTCGGCATTATGGGCATATCGAACTTCAGTGAAAAATTCAACAGGTTTCACCCCTTTTCAGCTAGTTTATGGCTTAGAAGCTGTGTTACCTATTGAGTGCGAAATCCCATCACTTCAAATGGCTGTCGAATTACTTCCAGCTACTTCCGAAGAGGAGAAACGGTTGTTATACTTAGCTAAATTAGATGAGACTCGACGTGACGCTACTTTAGCTATCGAGACTCACGCGAAACGAATGAAAGCTCAGTACGATAAAAATGTAACCCCTCGAAGTTTTTCGGAAGGAGACCTAGTACTATTATATGATCAAGCGAACGATAAGCTAGGTGCTGGAAAATTCGTTCCCATGTGGCATGGACCCTACATTGTAAAGCGAAAGCTAGCAAAAGGGGCTTATGAGTTAGTTGATTTTGATGGGGACTCTTTGGGCAAACCCAGAAATGGACTTTACCTAAAGAGGTATTATGCTTAAAATGATGGATGGAGAAATTTTTAGATAGGTTAGATTTCCTTTCTAGCTAGCAAGTGTGTTAGTTTAGTCAGTGTGCTTAGCTTAGCAAGTGTGGTTTTTCGTCATTATTTTGGCTCATCTTGGTTTTACTCTTGATATTGTAGATGTCGACGCCTCTCCAAACATACATTGGATTTGCTGATGGTGCTTGTCGTAGTACACGGAATATCTCTTCCGCAGCTTGGGTTATCTATTCGCCCTCTGACGAGTTAGTTTCTATGCATGGGGTAAGCCTCGGTCAAACAACGAATAACATTGCAGAATACAGTGCAGTGGTTGAATTATTATCCGAATCTATTTCATTTGGAATTCGACGTTTGATAGTGAGGTTAGATTCTGAACTTGTTGTATTACAGCTTAATAGAGTTTATGCCATTAGAAATCCTGTGTTATTAAGGTTGTTTTTGAGAGTGCGTCTCTTGGAACGTGAATTTGATTACATTGAATATCAACATATTCCAAGGTCTTTGAATACATTAGCAGATGCAATTGCTTCTCAAGTGTTGGACAGACATTTATAATAATCATGCAAGTGAATTTAAAGACATTTCATCATACATGTTAAACAAGATAAGCCGATAATAGTGATATATAGATATAGATAGAAGTGTGTCCAAAAATATATACATCGTCTTCGATCATAGGTTTAACACACCTTATGATCGGCAAAATGATAGTGCAAAAAGTCAAAAATGTCACATGTGACTACAAAAGTGACTAGTCAATCACTGGTGGTGCTCTCTGTACGACACCACTGCGCGGGCTATCTTGCGCAGAAATCTCCTAAACGGTCCAGGGACTGCGACCACGAAGCGCTGAAGCCTCATTGGAATATCATCCATAGTAGTCTCAGGTATATCTGCCGTGAGACGCTCTAGATCATGCTCCAAATCGGCTAGTACTTCTGCTGTCGCATCCTGTAAGGCCGGTGCCGGTGCAGCTGGATGTCGTCTGTCGTAAGGCGGAGATTGGCTGGACGCTGTGGTCCAACATCTGCATTTTTAAAATTTTACTGTTACTTTGAGACGATATATATGAAAAATAAAAAATACATAATTAGAAAACTTGTGAAAATGAAAGTACCTCTGTCATCCCATTGTTCTCCCTGTGGAAGAACCATGTCCGGATCACCTCTGAAATCCATTCCGGCATATGGAAAGTCTTGTATCACAAAAAGCTGGCCCTCTAGCCAGTCGAAGTAACTGTCTGAGAATCGAACCACTGCAGCACCCTCGTCAGGATGCCGGGCCATCACCGCAACCCATCGAACAAGCTTTGGCTCCCGAGGACCCAAGTCATCAACAGTGAGTTGCTGAGGGATCAGCATAGGAACTCTCTCCAAGGCAAAGCTCACGACTAGAGGCCCATATCCAAAAGTCTTTAGTCGTCCGTTCTTTGCCTTGGTTAGTTGGCTCTTCATATGAGCCGACACAGCTTCGCACCAGTTGAAGATGGTGCCTTGGTAACAGTCAACTGCCATCCGCATTTGGGATCCGGAGGCAATGTGCAAGGCGGCCGCGCCACAAATCCTAGTGACCGTAAATGCAATAACTCTAAGTTCCGCCAGAGCGATGTGCTTTATCTCCACGCCTTTTTTATGGCGAGTCCCTGGTCTGCACCACTCCTCGCGGAGATCATCAAGGGATTGGCCACCCGGCCTGGTCCCCGCAAGGTTGAGTTGCTCACCTCTGTTTGGCAAGCCAGTGAGAAAGTATACATCCGAGGGCTCTATCTCGAGCTGGTGCCCTCCAATGTAAAAGCATTGATCTTGAACGTTCCATCGCTCAACTAGCCATTCCAAAAATCTTACCTGGCCCCTCATGCCCGGTATGGTCCAATATTTGTACAATCCACATGTTCTTAAGGCATCCAGAGAGGGTTGGTGGTTAATCGCAGCTTCATCGTCTTCTACGTGCTCTCTCTCTCTCCAGTCTAACATGTTTTGGGCCCTGCACATCAAAAGAGTCAATTAGAAATTAATTTGAGAAAATTTGGTGGTTTTTTGAGAGAGTTAGGGTTTTGAAATGCGCCCTTTGCGGAAGACGCACCCCGGCTTTTTAGCACAGGGCGTCCGGACGCAGCTCGCCTGAAGGAGGACTGCGTCCCCAGACCTTTTTCCCGTGTGAGAAAAAGTCGGGGGACGCGGCTCACCCGAAGGGCACCTGCGTCCGCCGAGGGGCGCATTTTGAACCCAAAACCCCCCCAAAAAATGAAACAGAGACCAAAAACAAAAAACTAAACGGATAAAAATGAAGAGTGGGATGTGTAAAATACCTCGGTGAAGCGGCGTTCGATTCCGACGGTCAGATTTTCCGCAGCAACCACGGGAAGTTTCTTGTCAAAAGCTCCTTTTTCAACCTCAACAGTGAAACGGTAAAAATGACATGGTAAAAGGTCTTTTTATAGGTTTTTTGGATGAATTAGTTCATTTTTTACCATGAAAAGATGTTTTCAAATGTATTTTTGCCTATTTTAAACAGGTATGAGTAATGTGTCGCTTTTGTGCAGGACGAAGGGATTTCAAGGGAAATTGTAATTTTTCACAAACAAAATTTCAGAGTCATCTTTTAAGCCCTTTTCTGACTCCTAAAACATGAAAAGATCGCCGAGTGTTTCTTTTTCACTCGTTAAAACGGAATTAAAAGACGGTCCCCTTTTAGCTCTTTTCTGACCGCAAAATCAGGAAAAGATTGCCGGGTTTTTGTCGTTTCAAACTCGATAAGGAAATAAAACGACGTGTCTTTGATCGCTTTTTACTTTTCAGGTCAACGATACTATTATGAAAGTACTCCTTGGTCGCAAGATCAAGCGGTTCCCCCAGGTATTATTTTATACTTTTTCGGGCTTGAGGGACACAAATATACGAAAAAGTTCAACGTGGAGTTTCCTTAAGTTTTTCAGACTCTCTAAAAATTGAAAAACGCCGAGTTTCTCCTATACTGGGCTCGTTAAACTTTTACAGTAAAGGACCTGTTCAATTACAAACAGGAACGAACCACTCCTTCCTAGGGTTCGCATTTAAACTAGGTTGGACTCGTCCGAAGGATGAGCTTATAATCAAGCATATGTTATCCTCCTCAAGCTTGTTAAAAATAAAGAGGTACTTGCCAGAAATGGTGGGGGAAAAAAGAGAAGAATGAACCTATTTGTCACCTTTTGCCTCAGAAGAAACTTTATTACCGCTCTTGAACACGACACTTTTCATTCACCTGGATTGGGAAATCTTTTACCTCACAGTTGACTAAATCACTTTGAAAATCTTTAACCGGGTTCAGGGATCAACTTTGAGTTATTCGTCAACAAACCATCTGTTGTGTCGTTATGTGTTCAAGAGGTCTGCAAGCAAAACTTTCATCTGCAAAATACTTGTCATCCATTGACCATCCCTGAGTCAGTCCTTACAGCAACATTTCTTCAACTTGAACAATGATTTCGTGTTGTGGGCTTGCCTGCAACGGGTCGCTTTCTATCGACATCGACACATTATCTAGAAAGATGACTTAGGAATCGACAGTACCTTGAAGTCTGCATGCATCAATGGCAGGTTTCTCGCCTTTGACGTCAGTTTACATCATTGACTTTCGATCAGAGGATTCCGTGAAGTGTTCGACATCAAAACATCTATTCACATTTCACGGGTTGTGCTTGGTACTTTGAGAACCATTGACATTACTGGTGGTTTCTCTCACACTTGTTAACAGTTTACATCATTGACTGGTAATCAAGTGGTTTCTACCATGTTCGACATCGAATCATTTAATCACATGACTAGAATCGTACCAATTCGGGAAGTAGAAGTGAAGACCCTGGATCTAGTTTCTACCATCCAGGCTGCGAGGAGTTTTGTATTCATTGTCTATGTAGACTTATCATAAACAGATGGCTGCGTCCATACTGTGTCTACAAAAGTCTATAAAAATAATGTACTGCAAGATCATTCCTGTATTAGAATAGTTAGTCCATTAGTTAAAGTTTTGAATCTGAGTATGGGAATGCCTACCTCAGTGATGATATAATCTTATCCATGTATTTTGTGTTGAAAATTGCAGGTTCCAACCAGGCCATCCACAAGGCAATCCTTGAAATGATAAAGCGCTTCACCCTTCCTAGAATTACAAAACCCTATTCTATTCCAGGCTTCGCACTTTAGGGGGCAATCTGTTACACTAAAAAATGTCACCTTGACTACTTACAGTTAGTATGGCTCAAATCAACAAGTCATGCTACCCTCTTAGGCAAGTCTCATGCCTCTGTTATCCATCTCAAACTCAAAGAAGAGAGAAAGTCTTGTAAAAATCATGTTTATCTCTGGGGTCGCAGGTTCTCTCTAGCCTTACCTGCGGGGACGCTGACCATGTTCACAAAATCCGCGTCCATAGACGCTCTGTATGTTAAGGGACAGGTGCGTCCCTCTGTAAAAGGCAAAATGCGCGAGTTTTATCTTGAAAAAGTTACTTGTGGTTACTTCTAGAACATTCTAGAGGTCGGTTTGATGAAATGGATGCGCCTCCAGTTGGTTCATGTATCTCTATTAAGGGGGAACTTATCCCATCAATAAGGGAGCTATCCCACCCATAGAGGGGGATGATCCCATTGATAGTGGACCTGAATAACCTCTTTACAGCACTATAAATGAAGGCATTGAGCCAGAAGGAGAGGAGGTTGGAGCTATACATTTTCTTTGGGTAAATGCTGCAGGATTTAGGTCTTCCATTAGAGCCCTTGTGAGGAGAGATTGTCTTCACTTGATTCTACTTGGGAGAGGGTGAGCTTTGTCAAAGTAGAGGAAAACCCTTGATGGACCCTGGGAGGAACTTGCACAACACCAAGGCCAGGTTGTAAGAGTTTCTTTGTTTCGTTATTAATACAAACTGGTTTATTTTTCTCAATAGCTTGTGTTAATGAGTTATTTCATGTGTTCCTTGGTCTGCATGTTGAATATATGTTTTATTATATGAAATGCAAGTGCTTGGTAATTGTTTGATTGTTTGTGGTTGCAGGAATTGACTTGAAGGAGGATCTCATCCGGATCGTCAAGAACGGACTTCAACAACAGCGTTTTGGAATAAGGTAAGCCTAAACACTTGTAGTTTTCATGTTGTAAAAGGTGTATTTAGAGAAAGATCACTCCATTTTGTCTTGTTTGTCATTAGAATGTCTTAGACTTCTAGGAAGGTCAGTCGTGTCCGCACCCTTGACAGATTCCGTGTGACACCACCTCCGCGCTCAGAGTCCATCATGAAACGCGACAAACCCGGAGATCCAAAGGAGCGAACCAACTTTCTGCTTCAGTGCTCCTGACACCAAACTAGTTGATGTCATGTTGCTCTGCCCTACCCTTGCCTGTAGTCTAGTTATTTGGATCTGCAACTCATGCAGACTCGTATGTATAGCAACCAGTGCTTGCTTCTGCTACTGCTTAAACTGCTACAATAGTTCAATGTCATGTCCCTTACCTCGTCCTGAATATCATCCATGTCACCCTCCATGAAGATGATTAGATTGAGCAATGATTTGGAGGCTTTGGTATTCTTTCTTTGTCCCTCCTTTTCTTGTTTCCCTATGTTGCTTTATGCGAAGAGGAGTTCTCTCCAGATCTCCACCACCCTGTTTTGACTATTCGTCTTCCTCCATTTGGGGCGAAGGAGATTTATGACTTCTGTCAGAGCCGTGCTCTTCCTGCTCCACTTGCTCCTTGGCACTCCAGTTCTACATGGGCCTTCTCCTCAATCTCCTTCTTCTTCTTTTTTGACAATTGCTGAACCTGCACTCGGGTCACTTCCTTTTTCTGTTTCTTTGTGGACTTTCTAGTTCTAATGGAAAATACGATGGTGTGTGCCAAATTAGCTGGCAACGCTTAAGGACTTTGACGATGGTATCATTCGTAGCCAAGTAGGGAAGATCATACCATTTCTTATACGGATCCTTCAGCACCTGGATGTAAATGTGACAAAATTCCGCTTTGAACTCCGCATACCCAGATAATTGCTCAAAAATGGATGGCAAAAATGCGGCTTTCGGTTGATGGCCATATGAATGCTCATCTCCATAAATATCCAAAAAACTTTACTTTCTTGAACCCGCGCAATGTCCTTTGTGTCCCATAGCGAAGCAAACTTCGCTGCTTCTAGTAAATTTGTCTCAATCGGAGGAAACTAGCTGTCCTCCGAAAACTCCCACACGACCAACACAATTGATAGTAATAGCCAGGAATAATGGAAAGTCTTGCTTTGGTCATGTGCCTCTCGGCAGTTTACGAGGAAATCGATGCATAGGTAGCTCGCCCAATTGAACTGTATGCCCTCCATGCACTGAGCTGCTAAGAAAACCACTGGTGCTGGCAACTCATCTGTGCAACACTTTCTCATTACTTTGCCAACCAAAATTTGGGTGGCCACCTTCACTACGGGGTCAGTAATACTAGAAATAGAATACCTGTGTGCTTTCTTGATAAGTTTTAACTTGTCCTTCATCTTCTCGTCGAGGTCACACTCGCCCATCACTGTAATCAATCCAGGTGTTAGTCCTCCAGCCTATCCTCCTTGCTACCTTTGCTTCTCTTGGACTAGTTGAAAATCTTCTATCTGATATTTTGCAGGCATCTCTCGAGATTTCCTGAAAGCTCTATCCTCCGTGAAATTTTCATCTCGTCTCACTACAATATTCCTGCTTTTAGAAATGCAGATTTTGTATGCCTTTGATATATTGCTATATCCTACGAGATACCCATTTTCTACAGTTTGATCCAGTTTACTGCAATTCTCCTCTAGAATGTGACAATATGCCACACTTCTGAATATCCTGAGATGACTGACTTCCGGCTTCTTCCTTGTGAAGACTCCTTCGGGCGTTTTCTTCCCCAATTATCTATGAGGAGTTCTATTCTAGATATACACTATTTTGTTACAAGATTTTTCCCATAAAGACTTAGGTATATCCTAATCATACAATATATTTTTCCGCTTTGCTACTCCATTCTGCTCCAGATTATATGGAGATGTCTAATTTCTTTTGATGCCCTCCTTTGTGCATAAATCTATGAAGTCTCTATCCACATATTCTCCACCATTATCTAAATGCAATACCTTTATCATTTTCCTTTTCATATTTTCAACGAGAGCCTTAAACTCTCTAAATCGATCAAAGACCTCATCCTTGGTATTTAAGAAATAGATCCATGTTTTTCTAGAGTAATCATAAATAAAAGTGATGAAGTATTCGCCACCACTAACAACTCTTATGGACATTAGACCACAAATATCTTAGTTTATCAATCCCAATACACATTTTTCTCTATTGTTACTTCTGGAGAAGGTTGCTTTAGCATACTTCCCTAGCACGCATCCTCAGTATAAGTCATCATGCTCACTACTAAGAGTTGGTACTCCTGTAACAGTCTCTATGAGCATCCTTAGTGCTATATTGTGTAAGTGTCCCATTATCCTGTGCCATAATTCATTCGTTCCTTTTCACCATTATATTTTCCCCTATCAGTGCATTGGTGACTTAAGTTGCAACCTATACAATTTGTTGCTATGAATTGTTAGAGAATTATATATTACAGAGCAATGGAATACATAAAATATTGCAGAAATATAAACACAAAAAATGCATAAAACAAGAAAGACACAGATATACGTGGTTCACCTAGTTTGGGCTACGTCCACGGAGAAATACCAGTCCTTCTTTTTATATTATCCATCAAACTGAAGAGACACGACCTACAGCAAATCCGCTGTAATTCCCTCTTTGTTCTCAATCTCCTCTCTCTTCCTCACTCAGAATATAGATATACATAGACGCAATACAATTCCCTCATATATAGTGAGGGGTTTCCTTCTAGGCAAGAAAACCTAAATTAAACATAACTTCTATCGTCAGATCTCCGCCTAATGAATGGCCGAGATTAACTACGAAATTACAACATTTTAGAAGGAAATTTTACATCTATTCTTAGCTTTGGGGGCACTGCCCCTGATCCCCCTGCCAGGGGGGACTCTCAAGGTCACAGTCGTTCCCCCGCCCACGCCTCCCCCTTGTAGCGAATATTTTATGGGCAGCATTGCCACCGATTACAAACTAGGGTCCAATGTGGCGATACCTTTGAATACAAAAGATAATCAAGCTCCACACCTAAAATGAATCGGAATTTATCTCTTCTTCTTCCAACTTGGATACTTCACGTATACTTTATTTCCTATAAAGTGTAGATCGTATCCCTTGTCCTGTAACTGTGACACTGAAATCAAGTTCATTCGTAATCCTGGCACATGCAGAACACTAGTGGCTTAGATGCTAGTCACTGCTTCCATTTGAAATTTTTATGGTGCCTCTCCCTACTAGAGTACATTTGGTTATGTTTCCCATAGTAATCTGGAAGTCCATTTGTTCTTCTTATTGATAATATATGCACAATAAGGCTTTGTGTTCTTCTTGGGAGACAAACCACTTATCCATTTGTTAATGTCATTGGTAATGTTATTGACAATGCCTTGGAGAAATGACTTTTGTTAATCACTGGATATTGAAGAGCAATGTCGAGATTTCATTAATTGTTGATGTAGTTATACATTAGGTTTTTGTTCCTTAATTAGGGTTCTCAATGAAATCTCTGTTCCTATAGATTTGTTCAGCATTCGTAGATTTCAGAGAGAAGCTTGCATTATATATCAGTGCTTGCATTATATTCATATGTCATTTGAGAACAACGTTTATTTTCCAAACATAGTTTAGAAACATTTTTTAAGCAACGCTCATTTGGAGTCCTAATTTCCTCCAAGTGGTTGATGTGAAAAAACAATTAAAATATTTGGAACAAATTGAATCATTTCATATGAATAACTGAGTTGATTGCATGTCAATAGGGTTATGAAAGTCTCTTAGAAAAATTTTAATTAGAACATCAAAATGTATGATATAGACATCTCAGAAGTCCTTGTCATTGATGTCAAAGGGGGAGGTCAGTAGAGATATACAGGCAAAAGAAGAGGTATTTTTTTCTAGGACAAAGAAGAGAATGAATCACTGCATTGCCATCAATGCGAAGTGGGAAAATGTTTGTAATGTGGGCATTGATGTCAAATGATCATGCCAAGCATTCTTGATGTCATTAATATAATTGGTGTTGATTGTGTTAAGTCTAATTCATGTTTATTGGTGCATTTCCATTGTTGAAATATTTCTTTGAATGGAAAGGTTGATAAGTGATCTGAAGTACAAAGGATGATAAGTAATGTGAAGTGCAAAGGATGACATTGTTAAACTATGTTGATCATTTTGAAGGTTGAGCATTGTTAAATATGTTGATTTATTATCTTAATTTATGGCGTACAATTTAAAATGAAAAATGGCACATGATATCTTGAGACATAAGCTAGAAAATGTATGATTTTGTTAAACAACAATCCTCAAAAGGCATTAACATGTAGCTGGTACGAATATGAAAAATGTAGTTAATACAAACATGAATTGTTTTCTAGACTTTTGTTTTGAAATCATTATTGTTGCCCTATATTATTCCAACTCTATTTTATATTACAAATTGTAATTTTTATATTTGAAAATGTAGAGGCAGATTGTGAACAACCTTAGAATACCAAGAGACAACTTATCATTTTGTATCCCTGCATAGTAGAAATAGCCAATAAGCAATGCATATAAAATATACATTGTTGAATGAAAAAATGACTTTTGGTGTTAAGCAATTTATATGAGAGGGCTCATGAGAAACATTCTTGTGAGGGGAAGAAAAGAAAAGTAGTTGAAGAGGAAAAATTTATGCACTTGACCTATGAGAAAACTAGAATTCCATAAACACGAAACAATATAGCCCAAAAAATAGAAATATCACATGAATTGAGACAAGTTGTAAAAATATTTTATTATTCAGAAGCAGAATACAATGTTCACTTGCATGTTCAAGGGGGAAACCTCCAACAAAGCAAAGCTCAATTACAATAAGACTCAGTGACTCTTCCCTTGTTAATTATGAGTATTTATAGATTTATGACATCCAAAACCCTAACTACTAGTGATCCTTGCATAATATGCGTTAACCACTTTATTTATTAACTATGGCCCATTTATAATTAATTTTGGTCCCTTTTGTATAAATTGGGTCAACCACTTATAATATTATTAATGTGGATAACCGCTTACAGACTTTATTAACTCAACTAATTAACTATGGCTCTGACTAGGCCCCTTGGGCTTATTAGATAAATAAAGGGGTTAGGGTTGGTGTTATCGGGAAATCTAGTGTCCACTCGGAGCTGCTAGTCCCACTAAGACTGGTAGCTATCTTAGAAACAAACACACTAAAACTACTTTCATTTTCCTTTATGAGAAGTAGATAAGAGGGGAACAAAGGTACCAACCTCAGTCTTGCGCTTGGTTCCTTGTTTGGTTCCTCTCCCTTCTGACAGATCTTTGCCGCTTGCTCCTTTGTCTACCCAGCTTCAAAGAGAACCTGTGGAATCAAAGCAGCATAATACTATCGAAGAACAAAGATCTACAATCATAAGCAATACAGGACCAGATATGTATTGACCACACAAATGCATATATCATCAAACATACAAGAATGTGGAGGAAAATTTGAATAGCTTTATTAATATCAAGAATAGCAAAGAGGATTACAACCAATTGTTCTGACCCAGCGTCATCCTCCCAGCATGAAAGCCCTTCTTCACCTCATGAAAAGCTTAGATCACCCAACACTATGATGTTTCACCAAGAAACCAACAACACTTCCTTACAAAATACAAGATTCCAGCCTCTTGGATCTCTATGATGAGGGATCCATATATAGATGTTTGCAAGGGGGTGAGTCAGCTGTTGGGTTTTTGATTAGTTTCCTCTCGCTAATATTTCTTGATTCCACTTGGAGATTCATGATCTCTTACTCATCCCTGGGCGAATTCAGAGAGGCAAGTGTCATAGGAGAAGTTTCTGGAAGATTCCATGATCTTCCACCTTGAGAACTGTCTCTTCCATTTGTCTACTCTCACTCATCGCACCCTACAAAAAGGCTATCCAGTATGAATCACACCCTTTACACTGAGTAGGTGAGATGCATCACACCCTCTGCACTGGGCAGTCTGTATGGTCCAGTTTTGATCAGTTCTGAGCAATTTTCTGTGGAGAACTTCTGGGAGATGATGTAATCAGCTGACCTTGTTCCTTTAGGGTGTGAAGCAACACTTTAGGGACTTAGGAGCCCTTGGTTTATGGACATGTATGATTGAGGTTGCAGTGCCCAAAAATGTCTATAACAGTTGGACCCTAACATGCCCTCCCACATCAAAAGAAGTCTTTTCATCAAGGTTGGAGCAATAGAAACTGATGAAGGATAGTTGTTGGTTCTCATGTCGCATCTTCTGGAGAGGTTTAATTCCACTTGATGAGGAATTCCTTGATCGTGCGGTTGTGGAGATGTATTTCACGAGTATCGAGGACCTGCTCAGGTTAGAGCCAAAGTGAGCCTTCCTCATCAAATTCTGGTAGACTTGTTTGAACCCGAAAATTGTTCCCCACAACTTTCTTAAGGAAAGATACATGGAAGACTAAGCGGATTTTTGAAGTAGCCGATAGTGCCAATTTGTAAGAGACTACTCATATACGTTATAGTACCTGATAAGGCCCATAGAATTTTTGTTCTAGTTTCTGGAAGCCCTTTTCTTTGAGAGAGGTCTTCTTATAAGGTTGAATTCGCAGGGAAACCTAGTCACCAACTTGAAATTAACCTCATAATGATGTTGGTTGACCTGTTGTTTCATTGGATTCTGAGCTTGATGTAGATTTTCTTTGAGATGAGCAATCATGGCATAATAGTTCTGTAGGATCTGATCAAATTCGTGTACTTTGGAACATTTGGGGATATTATAAGTTAGTAATGATGGGAGTTGGCCATACACTACCTCGTATGGCATCATATTGGTGGCTTCATGATAGTTAGTATTATTATACCACCATTTTGATAAAGGAATCCATTGTACCCATTGATGTTGCTTATCTGAAGTGAAGCACTGCAGATAGGTAACCAAACATTTGTTGACTGCTTCTATTTTACCATCGGTTTGGGGATGATAAGTTGTACTCAATTGAACTTGTGTTCCCTGTAGCTTGAAACGTTCTTGCCAAAATTTTCTAGTGAAGGTGGGGCCTCGATCAGACACAATGGAATTCATCGTGTTATGTAGTTTGAAGATTTGGTCCATGAAAACTTGAGCCACAATGTTGGGGTGAATGGGTGTGGTAGAGCGCAAACATGAGAATATTTAGAAATTTTTTCAACAACCACCATGATGATTGTTTTTTTGCCTCACTTTGGGAGATTTTAATTAAATCCATGGAAACATTTGTCCAAATGGAAGCAGGGAGTGGCAATGGTTGTAAAGTTCCTAGTAGCTTGGTCATTTCCCCTTTTTTTTGCTAGCATACATCGCATTTAGCTACAAAATTAAGAATGTCATTCTTCATATCAGTATAAATGAATGAGTGGCGTGCTCATGCATAAGTCTTCTGAAATCATGAATGTCTTATGATCAGAGAGGAGTGAAAACTTCTTCAAGATGTAGTTTTTGAGGGTGGAGGTTAGGGATAACACTACCTGATCCTTGTAGCAAAGAACCTCATCCTTCCAAGAGTATTCTATGATGAATTAGAATCTTCTCTTAATCTATTAATGAGCTTGGACAGAAAGGGGTGGGAGAACCATTCATGATGGGCCTCTTCAATCCAATCTAGTATGGGTATAGAAAGGGATAAAAGGGTGCATTCATCCTAAAATTGGTGTGATAAGGCATCAACCACTACATTGTCACGCCCCTTCTTGTAAGTTATCTCATAATCATATCCCAACATTTTTGCGAGCCATTTATTTTGTTGTGGCAATGATAGATGTTGCTCAAGGAAATATTTTAGGTTATGATGGTCAGTGTAGATTTGGAAACCATGCCCAATAAGTATGGTCTCCAACTGTCTACTACATGTAAGATGCCATCATTTATTTCTCATATGTAGATTGACCCAGATTCTTGCCACTGAGTTGTTGACACATGAAAGCAAATGGTCTACATTCCTGCATTAATATTGTGTCAATGCCTGTACCTGCAACATCAAATTCATTCACAAAAGGTTTTGTAATGACTGATAGGGCCAATATTGGAGTTGAGCACATGGCCTATTTGAGAGCCAAAATTCCTTTTATGTTGCATCAGTCCAAAGAAATGAATTTTTCTTGAGAAAATTAGTGAGGGGCAGGAAATGCATCCATAATTGCAAACAAATTTGTGATAGTAGCCTGTGAGACCCAATAATCCCCTTAATCTCTTCAAGGTTTTTGGTTGGGGCTAGTCTTGCATTACCTGAATCTTTTTTGGATCAACCTCACTCCTTCATGACCCACAATGTGTCCCAAAATACGCTACTTCCATGCCAAAGGAACACTCAAATAATTTGACAAATATTTTATGACCTTGGAGCAGTTGTAATACGTAGTCAATATGCTTAAGGTGAGTGTCCCATGTTATGATGTAGATGCAAATGTCATAAAAAAAAGCAAGGACGAATTTTCTGAGATACGGTTTCAAAAGGTGATTCATGATGATGCTCTGAAAAGTAGATGGGGCATTACAAAGGAAAAATGGCATGACCAGGAATTCATAATGACCTTCATGAGTTCGAAAGGTTGTCTTAGGAATGTCAACTTCCTTCATATGTATTTGCTGATAGCCTGTGCAAAGGTATATCTTGGTAAAAAATTTGGCGCCATGCAATTCATCAAGAAGATCATTAACTATTGGGATAGGAAAATTGTCATTGATGGTGATTTTTTTAAGGGCCCTAAAGAATTTTGGAGAACCATTCACCATTCACCATCTTTCTTGAGAAACATGACCACCTGAGATTAATAAGGGTTGGTACTGGGACGAATAACAACATCTTCAAGGAGTTCCTTGATTTTTTTTTTCATTTCATTCTTTCAAGAAAAAGGATATCGATAGGGGCAGACATTTGGCGGCTGGGTACCCCAGAAAAAAGGGATGCTAACATCATGTTCACCCCTAGAGGGTTGGAGAGCCCTTTAGGTTTGTCGAAGACCGCTGGTGGTGGGTCTAATACCTGTTGCAGATTAGGATGAGTGGGGGGGGGGTGTATTCAATGGAATAATGGCATTAAATTGTTTTTATTCCCATGATAACAATTTTTTAAATCTTCTCCATTTGATGTGAGTTCATGGTAGTAGCAGCACTTGCCTGGAGTTCCCCTAGTGTATGTGTGTTGTTGTTCT